>OX596006.1:29860851-29895851 GCA_951394115.2 Drosophila phalerata | reverse complement strand
TTCATACTCCAAATATAAACTGTTGGCTGTTTAAGCTCAAAATACTCAGGCAATTAGCCAAGTTAAAACGAATTTAATTATTCTTTAACTTGTCCTTAATTTTGGATTTGGTAATATCATGTATCTAAGTGGCAATCGTTAAGTGGCTGCCACAAGTGGCGTCGTTGAGTGCAACCAGTTATGTGGCAGTTGCAAGTTGCAACTGCAATGTTGACCCAGTTCTGTGGCAACTGGACTCGTTCAATTGAACCCAATTGGAATCGTCGATGCCAATTGGAATGACAATTCGAATAGGCAGCTTTAAGCTGCAGATTGTCAGATTGGCCATTAACATAATGCGGTGCATTGCATAACCGACTGACATATGTATGTATGCGTCGTGTTGCATCAACGTTGTTGCATGTTTTGTTGTCCGTTGTCAGTTGTTGGTTATGTCAACAGCAAGAGTTTGAAAGCGGTTCTAATGCGGTTCTAACAAGAGAATCTGTTAAATGCGCAGGCTTATGCATGTCGTGTCGTGTCGAATCGTGTCGTTACGTGTCGTGTCATGTCTTGTTCAGCTCTTCAATTGTTTGAAGGCAAAGCAACAACTCAGTTGAGTTTCAAGTTGACCAAGTTAATTGAATTGCCGTTGTCATTGATAATTCACAATTGACGATTGACAATTAACAATGCATTGAACTTGCGACATGTGGCAAGTTGCAAGTTGCAAGTTGCAAGTTGCAAGCTGTTAGCGGTGACTGTGTCAGTAATGAGCAATCTCAATCCCAATCTCAACATCAATCTCAATCTTATTTAATTTGCTTGTCACTGATTGCAAGTCACATCAGTGAATGGAATGCCAACAAATGATAGACAACTTTGCAGACAATCTAAGCGCCATGACAGACTTAAAGATACAGATAGATTTAGACTTAAAGATGCAGATACCTGCACAGCCAGAGCCAAAGATAAAGATGCCGATATAGTTAAAGATATTTAATTCAATACGTGACATTTCTTCTCATCTCAATAAGATAATTTTTAGTGGCAGCTTTAAGTTCTGCTCGGCACTTTCTAGTGAGCTTAAAGCTTAAATAAAGTTCGGATTTATCATTAGATTAAAAGCTTTTAGGTATTTCCAATTTTTTTTTTTTAACAATTTTAGCAATAAGCCAATATTATATTGGCCATCCAAATACCAAATAAATCCTAACTGGGCTTAAAGATATTTTATTTGAAGACATTGCGATCGTATATCATTTTTATGAGACAACTTTTAAACATTTTCTGAAACGAACTTCAAAACTTAAATGGGTTCTATGCTCTTAAGCTCTAAAGATTTTAAGTAATCCCATACTCTCTATATCAGGTTCTTAGCTAATCTTGTTGAATTAAATTGTTGAATTCACCTAGACTCTTGAGATAATGTTCCCGATCTATTATAACTTTGAGGTTATGTTTGGTCATCTACCTGTTGAGTAAATGATGGTTCATTGTTTGTTTCCCAGAGTTTGTTTGCTTGCCAAGTATTCGAGTGTTCGTATTCATACATATTCATAAATATGTACATATGTATGTGAATCCATTCACATAACGCAAACAATTGTTGTACTGTTTATTTCCTTTTATGATAATTTTAAAGCGGGCCAACTTAAAAAAAAAAAAATCAACGCTAATTGAAATGTTTTCGAGTACAGCTAAATAAAGTTAAGATAAGCCATTGTCTGCTCAGGGGAAAGGAAATGGAATAACAGGTAGAATAGTCAAAGAGTGAGAGAAAGAGAGAAATAATTTGGAAGCTGTTAATGCCTGCGGCAAGGGAAACGAAAGGCATACATAGCAAAAAGACAGATACAGATACAGATACAGATACAGATTTGCAGATACAGATCCATTCATATCTAACAAAAAAACAACCACAAATATCTCACATATTTGACATAGTCATCAAGTCAAAGTCAGCCACAAATTAGCAACTTTTGCATAGAACTAAAGATACAACTTAAGTTAGAGGCACAGATACAGATACAGACACAGATAGAGTTATATACATATGTACAATTAGAGTTACACAGATACAAAGAGACTTGACTCTTTAGCTATGCCAGCTGAGTTCAAGTGTATGTAGCTTTTAGTCATTTCAAGCCAACTAATTTTCTGCACATGCCGAGACACACAAAGTGCGGCTCATTAAAAAGATACAAATGTATCTGCGAGCCAATGCGCAGCTGCCAATGTCTTAATGCTGCGTGTGTGCGTGTATATATGTGTGTGAGAGTGACTTTATTTATGAGTTGACTTTATTTATTGATCCAAACTTAAGCACAACTTACAGATAATATGCACATATGTATAACAAAATTACAGGGTATATTATAGTCGCAGTTTTGACTGCTTCACTTGACGTCGCTTGCCTGTCAAATCATTCACTTGGCAATCACTTGGAAAGCACTTGAACATCAACTTTCTTGAAGACTTCAAGCTGTCCGCATAATGAGACTTTAATCTATCATCAATGAAATAATAATGAAAAGCCATATTGTTAATTAAACGGGCTGTCTGACAAAGCAACAACAAAAATAAAAAACCAAGCGACAGCAACAACAAGAGATGATGAATTGCAACCCACTGCGTATACGCAATATTTTGTTTACTTTTACATATAGTAATATTAATTAATAATATGCATCTTTTGCCATTGGGATAAATATGGATGTGGATATAATTATGGATGCCAGTTGTGTATGCTGTGAGACAAGGCTGACATATTTGGGTTGAACGCCAACAACAACAACAACAGCAACAACAACAACAGCAACAACAACAACAGCAACAACAATTGCTGCTGAAATCGCCGCAACAAATCGGCAAATGTCGCAATTAACATATTTTATAGGTATGTGCGATGTATGTATGTGAGCGAGAGTGTGTGTGTGTGTGTGTGTGTGTATGTTGCTAACACACCCTGCACAACATGGCTGCCATGAAACCATAAAACAAACAACAACAACAACAACAAATACATAGACAACACAACTTTAGCAGATATGTGAGTAATACACGATTTTAACACGACGCAAAAGCAACAACAAAAATAATATAAAACTTAAAAAATAAACGTTTTTTTTAATGATTAGCGGTACCAAGTTACAAGCTCACAACTCCTCCCCCCAACCCCTTGAGTCAGCAGCAGAGAGTAAGAGCTAGAGAGGAAGAGAAGGAGTAAGAGACACTGGCAAATAACTTTAAATCTGTCAGTTTATTCAATTTTCAATCACTTAATTATTATAGCAAAATATAATGATTTTTTGAAAGAATATCCTTCGATTTCCTTAGCATTTTCTAACTTGAAAGTGAGTTGGGAAACAAATGAGAAACGGTAAATAAAGAGCTTATCTTTCTACCTTTTAATATAATACTTTTCTTTCATTAAGCGGAAATCTTTTATATAATTTTTTTTTACAAATAATGTTGACATTAATATTTGTATAATTTTTTTAAGTTATAATTTGTTTTCGTTAGCATTCTTAACTTCTTGATTATTATTATTTAATGTCCTATTAAAGTAAATCCACGAAAAAAATTAATAAAATGTAAAATCTTTCGAATATTATATACATTTCCTGGAAATTACAATAGACTTGCTAAATTATGCGTCTATATAAAATGATTGCAATTTCTGGTATAAGTTACAGAGTTAAAATCGACTGATCCATAGAGCGTTTTTTAGTTGTATAATACGAGCAGAAACTGTACCAAAATTAAAAACAAAAACAAAAAAAAATAGAAAAAACTGATTATATCTTCCGATATATTTCGTTTACTTTGCAACATAAATTGCAATTGTAATTGCTTTTGCAGCACTGGAATTCCATTAAAAAAAAAAATGGATGGTATGGTGTAAATAGCGAAAATTGTTTATTAAGTGTGCAAAACAAATGTGGAAAGTGAAAAACTCAACACTAGCCATAGACAAACCGCAATTGCAATTGCTATTATTATTATTATTATTATGATTCTTTTTTTTTTTTTTTTTTTGGATCGCACTGAAATTGGATAGTATTGTATTGTCTTGACTTCGTTTTGGTTTTGGCGTTTTGCCGCGCACGAAATTGGCTAATTGCCATAATTAAAGAATCGATGCAAAGAAAAGATAGAAATAAAAGCAACAGCAACAAAAAAAAAAAAAAGAAGAGGGGAAAAAACTTATTATGATCGTGGCAAGCGAAACGAAACGAAATGAAATATGAAACTCGAGTAGCCCAATTAATTTGCACCTCATGCAGCAACAACAACAACAAAAATTGTAATAATTACAGGTAAGAATGCTGCAAACATTCAGATCTCGAATCTGTGATACCCTGTAAGCCACTCTTCTATAGCCTTATTTATATATCTTCACTTTCACATTTATTTAAGAACATAATGTTTATCATTACTTGTAAGCTGAAAAAAAAACTGATTTTATTTTATATTTTAGAATTTTTATTTCCCGACACATTTTTAGGTAAAACTAAGAATTTTAAGTTTCTGATCCGATCTTTATGAAATTTTTTTGAAATATTTATTTTTTAATTAAATTTGATTTATTTATTTTTTGCTCTCTAATCGATAAAACAAATATAATATCTAACTTACATACACAGAGCAAAAAATCCGGGATTCCGGTCTTAAATTAATCAAAGGCATTTTTAAAAGTACAGTAGTCCCGGATTCTCATAAACCAAGCATAATTTACTTAAATCAAGCCCGATTTTTCTTTACAACATTTTCATTTTTTGGGTTCTGTAATATTTGTTTTCAGTTAGATTAAATCATTTAGATTTCTTTGAATTTTTTAATGTTTAATATTCTGAATACATGCCAAAAAACTTCAAGCTAAAATCAAGTTTTGGAAAAATGATTTTTAGAATGGATTTTCATTTTCTGTGTAATAATACCCTTATATTGCACCGCTTAAATGATTACAGGGTATGCAAATGATACTATTTAGTTAAGGTATGGCAACAGGTGCCAATGGGTCGAAGCCAGTTTTGCATTCAACGAATTTACATATGCCAAGCATGTCTTTAAGTAGTACAAGTATCTTTCGTATATGGACACTCGCATAACTCAGCAATTTGCTGTTGTTGTTGTTTGTGTTGTTATTTCTTTACTTTTTATATATACCTTATTTTTTTTTTTTGGTATTTTATGTTTGGTTTGTGTTTTTGGCTCGTTCGCTTGGCGATTTCTTTCGGTTTAACACATTTTAGACACGCATCGACAAAAGGGGAGACTTGTGACTTGTGAGAGCGTTAATTTAGCTGACAGTCTCCACGTCCCACTCCTCCATTCCTGCTCTCCACTTTCCTCCCTTGCGCCACTCCTCAACTGTTGTCGTCAGTCATCCCTGGCCCACCTAAGTGTGTGACCTAAATACGCGTATCTAAAGATATTTCCAGATGTTCCAAACAAAAGGTGAAAATATGCAGATATCTTCCAGTATCTGTGCTCTCTCTCTCTCTCTCTCTCTCTCTCTGTCTATCTTTTTTTCTTTATCTGTCTGCCTCTAGTTTTTTTTGTGTAGGTGCAGGTTGTTGTTATGAATTTCAATATAGTTATTAAGCTTTGGCTTTGGTTTTTGGCTTGACGTTAAGTTTTCGGCTTTTGTTTTTTTCTCTTTTAACTGCTTGAAATGCATTCCGTCGACGCTTCAGGCGTCACGTCGAGACGTCGAGTGGTCGAGCCGTCGAGTCGTCGTTTCAGGGTTCACCTACTTGTTCGAGTATGTTCCCTACACTCGTCCCTGACGATCATTAACAAACGTGACCAGCTCAACTCAACGATCTCTGCAATTGCAATGTGAACGATCTTTCAGTTTAAGCAAAATACATCATTTCAAACTTGATTTTTCAACACAAATGCGCAAAATTTGTATACTTTTAAAATTATTATAACGAGTAAATTCTTCTACGTTTAATTTAAAATCAAATTTAAACGACAGCTAATCTTTAATATTTTTCTATAAACAAAAATGCTATTTCGCTATGATATTTATTTATTATTTATATTATTATTTATAAGATAAAAACACATAAAATTCAGTTAAGTATAATATAAATGAGTTAAGATTTAAGCATCGTTGACTGTGTTGAAGCTATAGAATAAAGATGGATTTATTAATCAAGATATGATAATATTGTATAGTATAGTATAGGATAGTATAGTATATAGTTATATATTTCGAGGTACGAGTTTCAATAATGTTCATAATGACGACGGTACTTTCCTCAGTTGACTGTACAACAAAAACCACAACAAAAATAACAACAAATAAACACTTGGCAATTTTCACTGAAGTTCGCTGAACTCTTTAAAGCGTTTAGTTGTCTTCGCTGTCTTCGCATTGTCTTCTTTGTAGCTGATGATCATAATGATGATGATGGTCGGGGGGAACTAAACACTGATTGTATTAGGTCTGCCTCCCAAAACTCCCCCCTTCTGTCACCATTCAACAAATTGAAAGACAACCCTAATGCTGTCCTTGCCCCTTGTCTGCTGGATTTTCAAGTTCAACTGCTGTGAATAAATGTGAGATAAACAATAATAAATGTGAGCATTTTCAACGCTTTCCTTTGTCAACGACAATCGGGGTCTTGAGATTAGATCATCGTCGACGAGGTGAGCTAAGCGCGGGCGTTGACGATGAAGATGACGGCACAATTCCAACATCCCCCAGCGGATGACAAATTACAGCTTTAAGATGACACTCGGCACATGACAGAAGACAGATGTCAGATGTGAGTGAGAGCGCTACTTAAGAATTGGATTTATTTCTAGACTCGCCTATCTCAAGATCTATTTTGAATGACGTCTAAATGGGCTTTGAGCTAAGTGTTTTTTTTTTTGCATCAGCAGCTAGTTATTAAACTGGCCAAACAACTACTTGATAAACGCCTTAATTATTAAGCTGATTTTAAAAAATATGTGGTTATTTAGTGCAGTTTGTGCTAAATAAAGTCATTATACGGAAGAAATGCCAGTATTTCAATAAAAATAGTAAATGTAAAGATAAAAAATCTAATAACCTAGACAATAAATACCATACTCTATGTATGTAAATGGTTAGAAAAGTTGATGTTTAAGTACAGTATTTATGAAAAGTTTCTGAAAACAAAACGTAAGTTTTGATAGTGTAAGGTTATGTAGTGACAGGTTGTATATTTTTATGTGTTTAGTTATGGGTAATAGTTGACGGATCTAATTGCCAGTGCGATCGATCCTATAAATAGCCAATAATTAAAAATTTCTGAAAAAATTTGGTTATTTTTACTAAATAAGTTAGAAATTAGAGGTTATGTTTTAAAATGAACACAAAACCATTTGAGAAAACTATGTATTTGGGTTATAGAAATGATTTTAAAAAGAAATCTACACTTACAGCGAAAATATTTAACAAATTTAACAGACGAATGTGACCATGGAGAACAATAAAATGAAATTCAGAAGAAGAAAACTATGTAAAATGGCAAAAACAATAAATTCTGATTTAAATTTAAAAAGATGAAAGCATTTAAAGAATCTGAAGATCTCATAAGACTGAAAGAAATAAAATGGTCTATAAAGTGATTGAGTAGGGGTTTTAATGGGTTGATGTATACATATACTATACATATGAGCATTTGTATGTCTGATTGCCATGTGCATTTCGTATTTAATCAGCTTAAACTATGCTATAACTTCACAAGCTCTCTTGGTTATTTCTCACAAATCGCATGTCTCGCATACGTCACAGCGAATCGCATTATCATTATCGCATATATGGAATTTGATGAGGTAATATTTAGTTAGTATGAAGGTTTACCCTTATGCGGTTGGAGTACTACGAGTATTTGTCGTACCAGATCACATTTTCACACGCTCCTCGCACCGCATTTCTTTGTTGTTTTGTTGTCGCCTTTTTCAACACTTGAAATTAAGTTGTTTTTCTTTATATCCCATTCGAGTTGCTCTCTAGCGATGATACCGGCTTTTGGCTGTACATATGTGACTGTATATGTAGTGTATGATTTAGAGCTATTTTAGTGGTCAACTTGACTGTTGTTAATATTATTATTATTACTACTATTATTGTTGTTGCTGCTGTTGTTATCTTAACTGTTGTGGCTAGCATTTTGTAAATTTGATCATTTTGACTGGACGCTTAATCGCCTATTACCAGATATTACCGCATTTTTTGCGCCTCCAGCGCTTTCTCATGTTAATGAACAGCCCTCGTTCGGCGCTGCTTTTTTATGATCTCTTTTACGATATAATATTTGATCAATTATGCAAACTATCGACTAGACATGCTTTCGGCATATGTGTGGTCTTTAGTATAGACTCTATACACACATAAATACGCATACAGACACGTACACACATGCAGAGACACGCACATACATTTTTTTGCGGAACGGAAACCCAATTCTTAATTGTCGGATTCTGATAATTGTATAATTATTGCTGTAGTTCTCATTTAAAACAAGCAAAAGACAGAAAAATACAACTAGACTAGTCGATGCTCTGTAGATATACAATTCTAGGTTAGATTTAGATACTCTCTTCCCTCAGCTCTTGAATAACTTTTGCATTTATTTTGCGATCGTGCTGAAATTTGTAGAATTCAGAGATGAAATATTTAAGTTTGGCTAGCTACACTTTCTTTAAATAAATTTTTATGTTATTCCCAGATCTCTTAAGTTTAATGATTTCGAAATTGGTCTTTCAGTCATTTTACGCTTATATATAGAATCGCCAATTGGAAGTGTGTACCAATTTTAATTGCATTTTGCATTTGCTTTTTTTTAGCGTACATTTTCATTCTCATTTTTAATTTTTTGTTATTCTTTTGTTTATTTGTTTTGTTATTTCTTGAAGAGCCATTGCAATTGCAGTTGAAAAACTTAACGCTCCATTCAGCTTTAAAATTGCTTTGTGCTACTTTCAAGTAGATTTTTGTTCTTCTTTTTTTTTTGTATTTTATTTACCTTCTATTTCTTTTGCTTCTCTTCTAGCTAGACTGTGCCATTGTTTTAACAGAGTTTTTCTTTATTGTTATTTTTTTTTTTTTTGCATTTTGTGTTTCTAAATCGCCAATTGCATTTAACAATGAGTTCAAACGAGCTGCCAAGTTGCATTTGCAGCAGGTGCAGAGTTTACGAACTCCCTTTGGTGGGTATTACGAATATCTGGTACGTAGTTAAGTGGGTGCGATATGATTGCTACGGATGTGCAGCCATTTCTTAGAATGTCACGACAGTCACGTTCCACTAACGTGAATCACCCTCATTTCTCTCTTTATTTCTTCATTGATAACCGCAATGCAATATAATTCAATATATTTTCCAACTATATAAACACAAAATTAGAATTTTACAAGAAATATTTAAATATTGTTTGACTATAATATTAAAACAAGTTTGATCGCATAAAACTTTAAAGATTTATGACTTTTCAAATTATTTTTAAAATCGTTTTTGAAATGGGTTTTTTTTAATTAACTTTTATTAGAAGTGCGTTATGCTTCAATGCTACATGTTGAGGTAGTTATAGCTGGGAGTCATCAATTTAGTCACACAATCGCCCTTAAATTGCAAACGCGTGCAAGAACTTGAAAAAAAAATTCAATTTTTAAAAATGAAAAACAAAAAATTAATATAAAAAAATAAACACTTTGAAAAGCATGGCAAATATTTATTAACAATCAAAATTAGTTGCATTACTTTGCCTATTGTTTTTGCTATAATTGTTGTATTTGTTGTTGTTGTTGTTTTTGCAATTTTTATTGTTGTTGTTTACTGCCAAAGTCGCAGGCTACGCGTACGTCTCCGGAATTTTAATCACTTTATTTTCTGTATTTGTTTTACTTTTGTTTTTCTTATTTTTTAATTCATTTATTTATTAATTAATTGTTGTTTATTATTATTTTTTTTTTTGTTGCTGGCAATTTGAATTTCCATTTCAATTTGATAGAAAACAAAAATGATTTCGTTTATGGTTTGGCAAACTGTCTATAAATAAATATCTATGCGAATTCAATTTCAATTCCGGGCGCTAAGACTGAAGCTGAAATTGAAACTGAGGTGGAGTGGAGTGGAAGAGGAAGAGGCAGAGGCAGAGAGAGAGAGGAGGACTGAGGAATGGGGAGCTGCTTGGGGGCATCCACCCAAGCGTCCTACATGGTGTTGTTGTTGTTGCTTGCTACCAATTATGGACACAGTCGAAGACGTTGTTCGATTTGAAATTTCACTTTTTTTCCCCGCCTCTTTAGTATTAATTTTTTGTTTTTTTTTTTGTTGTTGTTGTTGTTGCGTTTGAACTTATTTAGTTAGTTGGCTTTTGGAGCGTACTGCAACTAGCTGGGGCAGTCAGGCTGCAGCATGTGGCAAGTGCATGGGAATAGGATGAATTGCAATATGGCTAATAGCTAGATCCGCTCCACCAACAACAACAACAACAACAACTGCATCTGCAACTGCAACATCATGTGAGCCAGCCAAGCAGACCAAAGTTATAATTAAAGCTTCGCTTTCACCTCGACCAATTGTCGAATACTTAGGAGTACTTACTGTCCCGCAACTACAGTAGTAACAACAACAGCAACATTCACTTAGAATGCATTAGTTGAGCATGCATGACTTGAACTTACTTTGAAGCTCTGTACCAAACTATATTTAGATATATTTCGTTTAGTGTTTATCAGTTGTTTACTGTCGGATTTCAGAAAAACTTGCGCATTTAAAAGCTACAGTATTAATTTACAATTGGTCATTATTATTAAAAAATTAAGCTTCTAGCTCTTAAAATGCAATTGTAATTCGCTTTTTATGGATGGCGAAAAAAAAAGAAATTTAATGAAACTTGATTAAATCTTATATCCGATAGACAGCCTAAATTAAAGAACATACTCAAATATTTCGAATATTAAACCATACATTGTTCATTTTAATATAGTTTTCTAAACTTTCAAGAGTTTTACAACACTAAAAAGCCAGCTTATTTGGTGTCTACGCTCTTTGCACCGCTGACAACGGCTGCTGTCTAGGTGGGCCAACCCACTGGGTGGTCACAGCTGTGGGTCAAGCCCCTGCCCTCTATTCCACATGCTCAAGTCAGCACTAAAGCTACAAAGACACGCAGTAGTAGTAAAAAAAAAAAAAAAACAAAAAAAAAATTAAATAAAGCTGTCAATTCGCCAGAATGAAGCTGAGACACGCATGTAGATCTTATGCAGATACAAACACAACGACAGAAACAGCGATAGAGACAGAGATACATATACAGATACAAAAATTGAGATAAAGATACTTGTCGAGTCGAGACACGCTGTATCTTCAAGTTGTCTATTTGCTTGTTTGAGCAATGACCTCAACTGTTTGTTTACCTTTTTTTCGTTTGCTTTATTTAATTTATATTTTCTTTTTCTTTTCTTAATTTTTATTTGTATCTTTTGCGTGCTTGGAATTTCTAAAAGATGTTCAGTCTTCAAATGTGAAGCTGCCCATTTGAAGAAATACTTTGAACAATGTCCAACTGTGGAATACTGTAAAATACTCGTAATAGAGATCAAAGTTCAGCATAAGATCAACACTATTTCCATTTCCAGGTAAAGCATCTAATCATGATCGAGTGTTACCGCTGACAGCCCAAGAAAGACTCTTTAATCTGTCTATTCATTTAGCAGGAGCTCACAAAATGTTGGTCAAGTGTTTTGATTTCTTGCTGACCTTTTGAGAAACTCATTTGTTTGTCTATACCCTGCAAACGATTGAATTATGGGGCATAGCCGGTTTGACAGACAACTCAATAAAAACGGGAAATTTTTAAGCGAGGTCAATTAGTTCATATACTTATACTTTGTTTGCAATTCAAATGTTTCAATTTTAAAAATATCTGTTTTTTTTTTAAATGTGAACATTTTACGCTTTTTTTTTTGAGACGATGAAACAGATCAACAAATGTATAACTCAAAATATTACGTAATTATAACATGGAATTGAACTCTTAAATATGACCAGGTTTTAGTAAATTTCTGCCATATAAATTGTACGTTTGGTAATTGTTTATTGATACTAAGGCCAAAGAAATTTCAGTACGTTTTGGGATTAATTGAGGTCTGTAAAAACATGTAATCGAACCTTTAAAAATTACCAGGTTTTAGTAAATTTCTATTTTAGTAACTAAAGCAAAATAAATTTTAGTACGTTTTAGGATTAATTCAAGTCTGAAAAAGATCGAAACCTAACTTTGAACTTAATATCGTCATTTGAATAACATAACGATATATCGTTTTAATATATATAATATATCGTTTATAAATATATATAACAAGCGGGAAAGGCTATAGTCGAGATCCCGACCATATGATACCCGTTACTTACTTTAATTGAAAAGTACTTTAAAGAAAATACTTGTTTTGATCTGAAAACTTTAATTCGCCATAACTGTCGTTCTACATGTCCGATCATAATGCGATTCAGTAGGATAATAGATAATGCTAATAGATAACGCTAATAATCACAAAAATCGTACTATCTTAAAAACTGTGGGTGTGGTGGTTTTTCGCGATTTGCGGGGGCGGAGGGGGGCGTGGCTTAAATTTGAAACAAACTTGATCTGCGTGAGGTGTATATAAATCTGTGTGCCAAATTTGGTTACTCTATCTCTTTTAGTCTCAGAGATTTCTTTGTTCAGACGGTTTTTCGCTATTTGCGGGGGCGGAGGGGGGCGTGGCTTGAATTTGAAACAAACTTGATCTGCGTGGGGTATATAGAAGTCTTTTAGTGAAAGTTTGGTATCTCTATCTCTTATGGTCTCTGAGATCCTTTTGTTCATACAGACAGACAGACGGACAGACGGACAGACGGACATGGCTATATCGACTCGGCTATTGATGCTGATCAAGAATATATATACTTTATGGGGTCGGAGATGCCTCCTTCACCCTGTTACATACATTCCAATATACCCTTATACTTATTTTTTATAAGTAACGGGTATAAAAATATATTATTTAAAGTACGGACCGACCTAACTCTAAAATGCCATATTTTTTTTAATGTATGATAAATTTAGTAGATAAATTAAGAGAGTATATGTATTATACAGTGTTTATTACTTAAAAACTTTACATTAATTTGTGTAAATAAAGTCTACAACTGGTATATATAGAAGGTATTTTACAGTTCAGAATTTACTTAGTTTTTGCTTGTTGTCCAAGTATTTAAAACAAGAACTGTCCAATCCAGTGTTTTTTTTATACCACATTCATTTGCATACAGGTATTGCTGCTGTTGTTTAATTAACTTAAGATTGATGATAAATTCAGCATTTTGGCACGAGCGAGACATACGATTATTTTTTTTTTGTTGTTGCCGTTTACTCTTCTTTCCCCTCCATTCTTTTGAAAACGAATGCGTAAGCAGGTGGATCAGGTGGTGGGGGAGGGGGAGAGGGAGGGGGTGGCAGAGGGAGAGGGTGAATACGATGTGGAAGCCCCCCTGCTGTGGAAATGCTTATGTGACATTGTTGGTTTTGGTTATCTCATCGAATCGACGCTGATACGAGACACATTTCGAAATGCAACAAAATGTAAATTCAGAGGACAGCCATTGTTATCGAACTTATCGATAGGTTATGCTTCGCTGATCAGGCAGACGGCTATCGATTTGATTGAATGTCGATTGTTTCCATTGAGTTGCTTCGAAAGTCAAAACTCCATTGACATTGACTTGACAAGGTGCAGGGTTAAGAGGGGGGCTGTTCCGTTTTGCAGTCAATTAAAATAATACATATATCTAACATAAGTGTGTGTGTGTGTGTTTGTATCTGTGTGTTGACTTACCCTTGATAGAAACGCGTGCGGCAAAAGAAGATCAAGTTTAATTCCTTGTTTATTATATGTATCTCTCTCTCTATCTCTCTCTCTTTTGCTCACTTGCTGTCTCTTGTTTAAATCTCTAAAAAATAAACTGTATAATGTAAACAAAATCAAAAACCAACAATAATTTGAACACTAAGCAAGTTTTTGTAGACGCGTCTTCAGCTCAAGAAGTGGAGGGCGAAAAAATTAATAAATAAATCGTAGTTAAATGCAAAATAAAAAAAATAAAAATGAAAACAAATAAAAGCAGGCAAATTTTTGTTTGCTTTTTAAAACACGCGACGACGCGTACGAAAACAAAAACAAAGCTTTATTTAAAAAAGAAAAAAAAAAAGGAATAAAAATAACAACAAATCACATTTAAATGGTCTTGGGTAGCTTCGGTATGTGGAATGTAACCGTACAAGTTTGGTTCGGTTTCGGTTTCGGTTTTTGTTTCTTCGTTTTTGTTATTGTTTTGCTGTTTACCAATTTCACGCACAGTTTGACCGCAACTTGACGAACGACGAGCGACGACGACAGCGACTGCAGCTTCGGCTTTGACTTCGGTTTTTGACTACGAATTAATTCGGTCGAGTCACGCAATTGCCGCGACTTGAAACGTTTTCGACTTGGCGCGTTGAGTTCGAACCGAAGACTGTCTGAAAGTCAGCGGAAAACTGAAACTCAGCTCAAACGGCGTCAACTGCGCCGCTGCGCAGCCGCTTCGTTAAGTTGAAACTGTAAACGAAGGCGAGCTTCGTCTTTTGCTGCATCATTCGGCATTCTGCTGCAGGCGACAAAATGTCAAATCAACACGATCCACAGTCACATCGCTATGTGATCCTCCCCTCAACTTAAGTTTCGTGTTTTGCCAATATTTGTTGCTGTTGTTGTTGTCGTTGTCGTTGTTGTTTTCCTTTTGGATTACTTCTTCGTTTTTTTTTCAACTGGTTTTACATTTGCTTTTTGCAGTTCGTCCCGTTGTGCCAGTTTTTTTTTTTGGCCATAACGCAATCATTCAATCCAAATGTAACTACAAAGTGTATTTGATATATGCAACTGACAAAAGCTCACTGCTTTGGCACTTCAAAAATGTATTCACTGACTGCGACTAAAGTATGTGAAAATGTGGAAAAACAAGAGTAGCAAATAATAATAAAATAAAGAATTCAAATGATTTGCATGCAGATTAAATTGGAGGTCGCTTTGCTTTTGAATTTTCCGCTAGTTTAGCGGGAAAACGCTATTTTCCGCTAAAATTAAAACCCAAGCAAACCATACAAGCTACAGATATGTCCTATATATCATTGGAAAGGTGTGCTTGAGGGCTTTCGGGCGTACCTTTAAACTTTATATCCAAAGTACTCAGGTTACAATACTCAGGTTAAAATATCTGCATTGGTAAATATTTCAATAGCTGCATCTGCAATTATATGTATCTTTATCTTCATTTACGTCTTTTAGTATCTGTATCTATATCTGCATCTGCATCTGCATCTGTATCTGTTTTAGTTTGCTGTCGCTTTGCATCTGCAATCCTTGTTTAATAATTGCAGCTTGACATTCGCACTGGAAAAACTTGTTTTGTTTTTTGATCATTGTTGTTATTGTTGCAGATGTTGCGATTGTTTCAGTTTGCAATTGTATTTGTTGTTGTTGTTGTTGCTGTTGCTGATGATCAAAGCCAATAACAAAAAAAAAACCAATTTGAGCCCGCTTCTCACGTTTCCCAATCGCTTGGCACGGGCTTTATTGAAAGTTTTTCAAATTTCCAGCATACACACACATGTGTACACATATATATACAATATATATATATATATATGAGATTTTCCTGAAATCGATAACTGGTTTTTGGGCCTATGCTTTGACTAGGCCTCGTCTTCTCTTGGCCTGGCCAATTCCAACGGCTGCAGAAAGTTTTTCTCTTTGCCGTTTTTTTCCTCTACATTCTCCCCGTTCGCTGCTTCTTCTTCGATTCATTTGTGGCCCGGACCTGGGGACTCATTGAAGTGCAGCCAAGTTGCGGTCAGAAATATGCGGATGACAAGCGACCAAATGTTGTCGCTCCAACCAACAACTTTATCATCAGTTCTTTCTCTTTCTAGTCTCTTTCTATCAAGCCAGTTGGCCATCTCCTTCTGTTGCACAATAACTGCATTGACATCGCTTAGACTCCGTTCCGGCCTAGCTGCGTCACTGTCAGCTCGAAAATTGCCCGTCATCATCGGGTGCATTCCAAAGTGCCCAGGTTCTCTTCACTTGGCCCACATCTACATTGGCTTGGAAAAGTGCCTTCCAACTCGCCAGTTATCAGTTACCAGTTACCACACTGATAAAAAAATGTTCTCAAATCAAGATTTTGGTCTCAGAACTAAGATTTTTGGTCTAAAACATGCGTCGAGAACATAAAATTCTTAATTTAAATGAACACATCTTGGTTTTAAGAACATTTAAAATAAGACCATGCATTTATTTTAAGAATAAATGTTTTTAAAATTCAAATCAAAACAAAAAATTATCTGTTTTAAATTTTTTTTATATTTTTATTTATTTGGTCTTGGTAATTTTATAAATGTTGTTCTAATTTTTAAATAATATTGGGGTTCAAACCGCCGCCGTCTCTAACCAGATGTATTTTCTTTATTTTAGAAGCTGGTCTTTTTTTCAGTGCAGTTACCAGTTACCAGTTACCTGCTGCCAGTTGTCAGTTGGGGGCAATCCGCTTAAATGGGCGTGTCATTGCCTCACTGCAACTGGAGCAAACTCTTTCAAATATGGCACAACTCGCCATCCCATTTTCAATTCACTTTGCAAGAAAAAAATTCAGAAATTTCCAATTACTAAAGTTTTGAACCATCAACAGAATCTAAAGATATTATTGAAACTAAAACGCGAATTTAAACTGGGACCTTAACTAAAATTAAGGATTAGAAGTGTCACAGCGATCCCTTCCAACTAAGTTTCCCTTGAAAACCAAATCCAAATTGAGGCAGTCAATGAATTTAGTCGAAAAACAACTGATTCCTCTGCTAATCCGAATTTTCTTACTTAATATTATCATCGATTTCTACAATTTAAAAAAATTTACAAACAACTGAGAATATACCCTGTTTGTTTCGTCAAAGATCCAAAAATTTTAGGAAAACTTAAATAATTTTTTAATTTACCTCAAACAATTTTTTAATATTTTTTTAAAGATATTTATAAAGTATAGTGCAATTTAAAAGCAAATAAAGTTGTTTTTGAAGAACACCAACAATTGTGTATATTTTAAGTTGTTAAAGACTTTTTAAAAAATATGTAAGACTAATACTTTCAGACTAATACTTTCATATTTATACTTAAATATGTATACTTAAGTAATCTTACACAAACTGCATTAAGAACTTTCAATAAACTTACTATTTATTTAAACTCAACGATCATCTAAAGTTATTTATAGAATCTGCTTGGAATTACAATAATGCCAATTGGAGATTCGCATTCTTATTGGCCTTCGCAATTGGAATTCGACTCACCCACGCACATTTTATTGTATACATTTTTAATGTCAAACAACAACAACAACAACAATTTATGAAAATACTCACATCTTTCACTGGACAAGTTGTTTGGCATTTTGAAACACGTTTACAGCTCGTTGTTGTTGTTGTGGTTGTTGTTGTAACCAAGTTGTTGTTGTTGTAACCAGCTTGTTGTTGTTGTTGTTGTTGCTTACATGCCAGCATTTTCGCAGCAAACTGGTTTCGAAATCTTTTTAACTTGTTAATAAGTATTTTGGTTTTTTTTTGTGATTGTTTTTGTTTTCTTGGATACCCAGTAATAGCAAAGTGTAAAAGGGTATATACAGACATCTGCAAATCTACCAATATTTTTGTATTTGCAAATAGTAAAAACCTTTCTTATTTCTTGAATTCTCATTTTTATATTAAATTTATTTAATTAATAGTTAGAATCAAGGCTGCAAACCGGTTCTGAACCGAAACTCGTAGAACCGGTTCGGTTCGGGTTTTCAAGCAGCCTGAGCCGGATCATGAACCGAACTCTAGAAATTATTTACTTTGCGAACCTGAACCTAAGCCGAACCGCTTTCTAAAATAAAAGATTCGGTTCGAAAAAAAAAAATAATTACATATATTTTATGGTTTTCTAATATTACGCAAATATTTGAGACATTGGATTAAAATAAGTCATATTCAAATCTTCAAATAATTTTTAACTATCATCAAAACTTGATTATTTTAAAAAATAATTTAATTGGATCACAATGTAAAGAAAAATGTATAGCAATAAAAATATACAGGGTCTCTGCCAGTCGAGCCGAGTCGTCTTTATTATTTTTGTTTGTTCTTCTTGCTGTTTGACGTATGTAAGCCTGAAACATGTTTTTGCATTGCAAATTTTCATATTTTTACCTGACTTTTTCTCCAGCTTCTAGAGTTGCCAATCCACTTTGTTTAACTACAACAATTAATTTAATTTTATTTGCAAAAAAAAGCACTTACAATTTAATCAGAAATACAAATTACAAAAATTAAGGGTCTACAAAAAAAAATTCGAATGAAAGCGCTGCTGTTGTTGCTGTGGTTGTTGCTGTGGTTGTTGCTGTGGTTGTTGCTGTGGTTGTTGCTGTGGTTGTTGCTGTGGTGCTGTAGGGTTGTTGCTGTTTTACCAGCTGCCCGCATAGGCGTTGGCTGATGCCTTAGCATAGGCATTGCTGCCGCCACCCGATCCATAGCTGTAGCTGTTGGCACTGCTGCTGGCATAGGAGTTGCCACCACCGCCACCGCCACCACCACCGCCCCACTGTGGACCACCGCCACCGCCACCTCCGTGATAGCCACCGCCTCCTCCTTGATGTCCGCCGCCACCATGATAGCCGCCGCCTCCTCCTCCTTGATAGCCACCACCGCCACCACCGCCTCCATGATGGCCACCACCGCCACCGCCGCCATGATAAGACGGCACCTGCTTCACCACATACACCTCAATGCTGGGCGCTGACTTATGACCGTATCCACCGCCGCCACCGCCTTGATAACCACCACCGCCACCGCCATGATAGCCACCACCTCCACCGTAGCCACCGCCGCCTCCATAGCCATCGCCACCGCCACCGCCGTAGCCACCACCGCCACCGCCGCCAAACAGCAGCTTCTTCTTCAGCTGCAGCAAAGAGGGCGTGGCCAGAGCAAGGAAACTGCCCACAAGCAGAAATCTCAGCAACATCCTCGAGTATTTCATATTTCTATATTGCAAGCTGCACTTTCGAATTGTATTTAAAAAAAAACAATCAAAAAACTATAGTTTATATTTTTTGCAATTTTCCAGTTAACTGCAACTGCTGCTGTTGGCCAACTAATCGACATGCTGCTCATCACATACCAATTTATAAAGATTCTCAGCGCATCCCCATTGTTTGTCACCCGGTTAAGTCGTCATCCACAATAGTAGTTGTTGTTTTCCACGCCGGATATATTTGCACTTGCCCCACAGCAGCAGCAACAACAGCAACAACAACAACAGCAATTGCAATAAAAGCAGCAAGTACAATAACAACCATAACTAACTGTTGGCATTTATTAATCAATCTATCAGTTTATCCAACTTTCAGCTCTCCTAAAAGCAGTCTAATATTTTTTCAATTCATCATATTTTTTTTTGATAATCTTTGGTTATATGTATATTTTGACAATATTTTTCATCAACTTTCGAAAGATTCCTATTTTAAATTAATGTAATTCGAATGTAACATAAGCTAAAAATATCACTCATACGCAATGTTGATCAAATTAAATTAGACCCTTTTAGCTTTTTTTCTGCAGATCTTTTTCTATATTTAATTGCAAAAAAACAATTGCAAAGTGAGTTCAATCTCATCAACACATTCAATTTTTAACTCTCCTAAAAGCAGTCTACTATTATTTCAAATAATTTACCATATATTTTTATGATAATCTTTGGTTATTTGTATATTTTGACAATATATTTTCATCAATTTTTGAATGATTTAAATATTTAATAATGGTAATTCGAATGTAACATAAACTAAAAATATCACTCATACGCAATGTTAAACTAATCCCTATTAGCTTTTTTTTTGTTTTTTTGTTTTGAAAATTCAGACTTTTAATAATTGCAGTCAGTTCAATCTCATCAACACATCAAATTTTTAGTTCTCCTAAATATAGTCTAACATTTGTTTAGATATTTCATAATATATTTAACTCAAAATTTAAAGTATTTTGAATATTAAGACAACATTTTTTATGAATTTTTCGATTGATTCCAACTTTTTAAAATTGTAGTTCCAATGTAACATAAGCTAAAAATATCACTCATACACTTGCCTTTAATGCCTTTAAGGATCCAGTTGCAAAATAAAAATTTAAAAATAATTTTAACTAATACACACATAAGTTTTTATAATGAATAGATTTTTTTTAATCTTTATGTACGTAGTCTTTATTCCATCAAAATATCACGCATACGCCATGGGTGCAACTGAACAACCATTTGTTGTAGGGTATTTGTTGAATACCTTAAAAATAAGCAATATCATAGAAAATTACACGCTTAGTGCTTGTTAGACCCCGGAAAATCCCTCTTACTCATCTTCAGAGAGCAATCGAGTGTTTGTCAGACTCAAAAAAACTAAAGCCATTCAAATTATTGCTCTTTCTTTTTTTTTCTCTCTCTGTGTTTGACTGCCTTTCACGGTCTATAGGTTTACAATTGTTCTAAACTTGCAGTCAACAAACTAAAACTTGACGTTAATTTTTAACTGAATAGATCATAAAAATCTGTTGATAAATCTTACCTGAACTAGAATTTCCGCTCCTGAAATTAAGTTAATCTGAAACGGAAATACCATTCTATACAGTGGGCAACAAAAAATCGGTACTCTTAATATAAAAAGAAACTGAGTTTTCTGTATAAGATCCCAGGTCATCTTTAATCATCTTTAAAGTACTTTCATAAGTGTAGCGCATTCGAGTGTCGCATATGCCCAACACCAGAGGGCGCTTAGCTGTTGAGGTAGTCCGGGTATACAGCGTTAATTACGGGGCTCCACAACTGAAAACAATGCAATGAAAATAAAAGTAGATATGCGCTGTCCCAAAGGGATAATTTGTAGAAAAACCCCCAAACTAGAAGTTCCCGTTCAGTTGGGATCAAATGTGATTGATGTGACGAAGAAAAACATATTTCGGTTATTTCATAAAATATATAGGCATGTTTATATACATATAGATATATACACTATATATATATATATATATATATATATATATATATATGTATTTGTAGTTCATCTTGAAATTTTTTCATGACATTTTGGAATGATTAATATGTATTACATCAGTAATGTATGAGTGTGAGTGTGTGTTGTGGCACAGTCCACAGAATTATAACTAAATGAAGACTAAGCATAAACTCACTGTGTGTGTATATGTATGTGTGTTGATTTTTTTTAATTTTTACCTTAAATAGTTTAGTACTTTTTTTGTATGTTTTTTTTTTTTTTTTTTGTATTTTATTGATTTTATTCATATCTTTTCAGATGTGGAGAGGAAAGTTTCAGTTTTAATCGCTACATAGGCACGTCAGTTCTATTTGTTTGTTTTTTTTTTTTTTTTGTTTATCAATCATTTTTCTTTAGTTTTCAATTTGCTTATAAATAAATTCTTGTATTGCATACAAAAGCTGGATAAATATAATAATAATCATAATCATAATCATTATAATAATAATAGTAAAATAAAGTTAACCAAAAAAATACTAACTATATACAAATATTCGTCTTATTATCATTTCCATTATGTTTAAGTATTTAAAGTATTTAATTTAGTTAATTTAGATTTATTTAGTTAAATTTAGCGCAAGGAGCAGGGCTGCCGTTACAATTTCAAATTGTTCACTTTACAAAAATACAAATTATCGAACTCATTATCGATATACGCACAAAAGCTCGCTCACATTTGCGTTTGCATTTGCGTTTGCGCTCTCCTTTATGCTTTTCTTTCTCTCACAGTTTGTTTTATCGGCCTGAAGGATTTAATACAAGCTTAGCTGCAAAATACGATCGTTCGAATATGATCAGAAACATAAACTTTATACTATGTATATTTAGATATATATGTATTTTTTTTTGTATATATATATACGTATTTTTGTATATGTATATAAGGTAAATAAATACAATTCTTAGCATTATTAAATGTTATTCTTGTCTTGTTCTTTTTTCTTTTTCGTTTTCATCTGTTTGTTTTGTTGTTGTTTACTAAATTGGCTAATTTAACATTGTTCGCTTGTCTTAAGTGTGTGATTGTGGTTGTGGGTGGTGTGTGTGTGGTTGGTAGGGTGGTTGTGTATGCTTCTTATACAGTATGTCAAGTAACTATTTTGACAAATCAAATATAATTTTTTTTAAATACTTGCATCTTGTTTAAAGACCCAAAAACAATTAAAATAAAATTTAAAAAAACCAATAGAAATATCTGTATACATATTTTTAATTTGTCAAAACAGTTGGACTTGACTAATACTTCTAAATGTAAGTGTATCAACAAATTTGCTGCTATTGCACCCTGTTGTTTAGGCCATTTTGTTGTTGTTTCTGTTGCTGTTGTTATTGTTGTTGTTGTAATTGCACTTATGTTAACTAGTTTATAACACAAAAATTTAAATGTCTTAATATTGTTAATTGTTTGTTTTGTTTTTTTGTTTTGTTTTGTTCTTGTTATCTCTGTTTTGTTTCGTTTTCATTTTTGTTCCTTTTTAACATAATCATACTTATCGTAATTAATAATAATGATAATTATAATAATGATAATTCACTAAAATCAATATTCAGTACTTTAATAAACTGCAAATTACAATTTATATGCATTGTGTGTTTCTCTCTTTCTACTTAACTTTTCTTTAATGTCTTTATGTTTTTTATAGCCTTTGCGAAATCGAAAAAAAAAAATTAATAGTGTGTAAAAAATAAATAAATGTTCAGTTAACAATAACCTTTCACATACATTCGTATGTTTAGTTTAGTACATATGTTTAGTACATAATAAATACTAGACAATTATGAATTTAACTACTAGAATTATTAGAATTACATATTTATCATTATATAGCGGCGCCAGAGTTTAAAAAAAGTCCAAGATGTTGCAACTATTTACTAATAATTGATTTAAATTAAATAAAATAATAATTATATTTATAAATACCGACATAGAAATCCATTATAATCAAATAAAAATATAATATTATTATGGAAAATGTAACCAAACGGTTTCTTGTTTTTTCTATATTTTCTTTCCTATTTTTTTTTTATTTTTTTTTTTTTTTGGAATGACCGCTTTGCGTGTGTGTGTGTGTGGGAGTGTGTGTGTTTCGATTTTGTGGGTAAAGTCTTACATTCTAGGAATGCATATTACATAGGCGCTATATATGCGTTGTTGTTGTTGTTTTTGTTGTTTCTTTAACGATCTAATACAAAAAAATACACATATATATATATATATATATATATATATATATTATATTTATGTATGTGTTTAAATATATAGAATAGAATACATTTGATGTAATTATGTGCAGCGCGTGATTTGCACATTTAAATACTATATAAAAAATACAAATTGTTATTGTTATTGTTGCTGCTGTGCATATGTCTGTATGTGAGTGTGTGTGTGTGTTTGTTTATACTTTATGTGTAATACTTAAAGAAATAGGGAACGTGCGTTGGGCGGGTCCGGGAGGCATCATCAGTAACGTCCTTGTCACAGTTGTAGTCACAGTTGCAGTCACAGTAGCAGTCACAGTAGCAGTCATTGTTGTCGTCTTTAAGCCCCTTTCCACGAGCAAAACAATGCAAACTTTTTCCACATTTTAATACATTCAAGAATAATGTACATTTTTCAGTTTCCACGGCGAAATAAATTACCTCTAATGTCTATACAAAATATATTTTTTGATTTACGGTAAGATACATACAATCTGTTCTTTAACATTTTAAAATTAAAAAAAAAAATCAGTTCAATTAATAAGCAAAAGAAAAATAGAAAAAAAAATTTTAATTTGTAACAAAGTATAAAACAAAATTCTTCATTTAAATATTTGAAGCTGATTTGATAAAAATAAATTTACAGCATAAAAATCCAAATAAATTGCATAAATTAAAATGCGAAAGTTTTTTTTAAGAAAAATCTGAATCTAATTAATAGAATTGTCTGCAGTGTTTTAAACTGATTTAAAAAATAAAAAAGGTACAGTTCTACATTTTATCGTGTAAAAGTCTACAAAATTGAATTTTAAAATATGTAGAAAAATGCAAGACTCTTGAAAAAGGATTATTTTTAATATTGCGCAGCTATTGTTATAGTTAGTTGTTTCAACTCTAGCGTCATTTCGTCATAGTTACCGTCAGTTCAGTTATTGTTATCGTTATCGTTATCGGTTGCGTTATCGTTTGCGTTATCGCAGCGTAAAGGCACTGAGAAAATGTGGTACGCCCAAATCGAGCTGCTGCTGCTCATAGGCCTCATCAACAATGCCGCCGACGCCACCAACAACATTGACGCCATTGGGTAGAGCAAAGTTGCCGCCGTTGGCTGCCAGTGTTGCCGCCGCGGCAGCAGCAACAGTTGCTGCCTTCAGTTGACTGATGGCCAACATTGGTGGCTTATCGCCAGGCTTCCAACGTCGATGGATGCCCATCGATTTGAGTTTCTGGCAAACGGATGACGGTGATATATTGATGCCCTTCTCGGCGAGGCGAGCGGACACCTTCCAATACTGGATGTTGCTGTCCTCCTTGATCAGTTCGAGTATTTCGCGAGTTATCTCCTTGTCGCGTTGCTCACGCTCCGCAGCCTTTAATCGACGACGTGGATGCAACAATTTGCCGCCATTGTGTTGTTGCTGTTGCTGTTGTTGTTGTTGCTGATAATGTGATGTGTCTGCTGGTGTGTGACGCAATTGTTGTTGCTGCTGCTGCTGCTGCTGCTGCTGCTGTTGTTGCTGCTGCTGCTGTTGCAACAGCAATTCCTGTTGCTGCTGCTGACGCTTCTGTTGCTGCTGCTGCTGTTGCTTGAGCAGCAATTGTTGCTGCTGCAATTCCTGCAACTGCTGCTGACGTTGCAGCTCCTGTTGATGACGCTGCTGCTGTTGTTGCTGCTGTTGTTGTTGCTGCTGTTGCTCCTGCTGTTGTTGCTGCTCCTTGGCAGCAATTGCCGCTGCTTCGCTCAGACGCATATCATCCCTGCCCTCGGAGCGTTTGTTGCGATAGGAGAGGGGCACCCCCTTCAATATGGCATCCCGCACCTTCCAGGCCGTCATCTGTGAGACATTCAATGCACGTGCAATTTCCATTGTCGATGAGTTTTGGGCAACCAGCAACTTGGCCATGGCATATTTCTCATCATCAATAAAGACATTCGGTTTGCGAGGTTTCTTTCCCGGTTGATGCATCTGTGACAGCGGTTGTTGTTGTTGTTGTTGTTGTTGTTGCTGCTGTTGTTGATGTTGATGTTGTTGCTGATGATGATGTTGCTGCTGGGCAGGTGTCGTTGCATTGCTGCTATTGCTGCCATTACTGCAATAGACAGAGAGAATCAGTTAGAGAGAGAAACATATATTTACAGAAAGAGAGAGAGAGAGAGAGAGAGAGAGAGAGAAGATTCGACTTACCTCTCGTTGCTGTTCATTGGCGGCATGGAGCGCAGGGACAGATTGACGGGCAAAGCATGACTGAAAATATGACAAAACAAATCCATAAGAAAGATGACATATACAGAAAAAAGAGGGGGTCTAAATCGATTACATTAAAGGAATTGATTGGCAACAAAAAATATCGAGTTAAAGTGTATAAATATTGCATCCACCAAAAATGAGTTCTTATTATTTAGATACAATATTTACTGCACTACAAAGGTTACACGTTATCGACTATTGATTACTTGTTATCAGTTATCGATTGATTGTTATCGGTTATCGAACTTACTTGGCTGCCGAGACAACGGCGGGCGGATAACGCGTCAACATCGGAAGCGTTCCATTATGTGCAACCTTTTGTTGCTGTTGCTGTTGCTGCTGCTGCTGTTGTTGCTGCTGCAACTGCAACTGCTGAGCATTGACAATGTGGGGAAAACGTTGGGACTCCGCCAAGAGACGCTGATAGGCCTCAACATCGGCACGTGCGGGCAACATAGGTGGTGGCGACATGGAGACATCACGCTTCGAGCGATGCTCGTGATCCATATCGGAGCCATCTGGCATGGGACTGGGCACATCCTCCATTTGGGCACGCATGTCGTAGCCATTGTGCAGAAGACCGCTGACATCATCATTGTCACCGGCATAACCAGCCGTCTCCTCAGCGCCAATCTCGCCAGCGCCATTGACGACACCATCGGCATCGCCATCGATCTCTGGATCGAGATCATCATCGATGGTTAAGCCAACATGCTGCTCATCATCGCTGTCCACCTGCTCCTCCTTGATAAGGCCGAGTCCCAGGTGGCCATAAGGCAACGATAAATGCTGTTGACGCTCCTGTTCCTCCAACTGTTGTTGCAGCTGCTGTTGTTGTTGCTGCTGCTGTTGCTGCTGCTGTTGTTGTTGCTGCTGCTGTTGTAGTTGCTGCTGCAGCTGCAATTGTTGCTGCTGCTGTTGCTCCTCGGTCGCCTGATCCACAACACGCTCATGCAGACTCACTCCATTGACGAGACTCTTGCGCAGACGCCAGGCAAATGTACGCGATATATTCAACTCATTGGCAATGACGGTCGTCGTCGCCTCCCGGAGGATTAGTTGCTTGGCCAGAGCAATCTTCTTTGCATCCAGCTTAATGCGAGTGCGTCCCTTGCGCTTGTTCGTCATGCTGATTCTGTATTGGAGAGGCATAACTAATTAATCAAAGTGACTCGATAATGATAATACCAATAATATATGATTATATATTGTATAATATTTGACCCCCATACAATTTGAATTTCACAAAACGCCGTCTTATTGCACGATAAAATTTACTCAGCTATGTTTTGTGAAAATTTCAGCCTTCTAGTTTTTATGGTTTGGGCTGTGCAATGATCAGTGAGTCAGTCAGTCAGTGAACAGGACAAAGAATTTTATAGATTTATAGATTTTCAGAATAAATATTGATATTTGGAACTAAAAGAGTCCAAAAATTTTAATGTTATAATACTCTGGTAACCTTTTTGAATCTTAAGAGTCTAGAAACTCACTTGCGATTGTTCAGATGCAGTGCACCATTATCCGGCGGCGGTTTGCGAGCTGCCAGACGTTTGGGAAAATTGTTAAACTGCACAATGTTCTGTTTGAAGAGCTGTTGCAACGGCCTAAAATTAAAATAATCAAAGATTACTCAAAGATCTGTTAAATTGTATACCATTGTTACTTACATTTTGGCCGCCTTGGACGGACAACCGGTGCGCTTGTGCCAGCCCAGATGATGGCCGGTGGGAAAGAGGACATGGCAATCGGAGCACTGCATGGGACGGCTGAAAAGAGCAAGAAGACAAATGAAAAACCACTGAATATTCATTTTGAATAAACTGAATTTGCACAACGTTCGAGTTTGTAAAATTTTTTAATATTATTATTATTTTTTTTAAATCAATAAATTATTAAATACTTATTTATGGCTATATATCAACAAAAAATTAACAGTCTTTAAAAACAAATAAGATCTCTGATAAGACTAATAAAAAGTCCGAAACTGTACTAGAAAACTGTCCTTCCTTAACTTTCCAAAATCCCAACTCTTTCATAATTTTTAGAAAATTGTGCTTTTAAATTTCCGATTTTATTTCAAAAATCTTATTTTCTCAAGCGATTTGAAAAGGCTTTCTTCCTTTACATATATTGAAAATAAATTTTTTAGAGGAAAATAGAGTATTCTTAAAATTAGCTCGCAAATTACAATTATAAATTCAAATCTAGGAGTTTTTAATAATTTTCATGCATTACAAAAAAAAAGTATTATATGGAAGAAATTAATTTCTATTATAGCTTGTCAAGTTCTTTTTACTAGTTCAGCTTAGTTAAAAGATACAATTTGTAGGGGACTAAAATGTGAAAATTTGTAATTTGAAGTTCGAGCGTATTGTAAATGAGAATGAGAGTGTCTACTGTACTTACGTCTGATTGCGTCGCTTTTTCACGCAACGACCACGACGGATGTGCTTCTCGAGGAATCGCTTATAGAAGTATGTCTTGCGGCAATTGGTGCACTCATAGACGGGTCCGGGAGCACCGTGGACACTCTGCATGTGCGCTTTGAGTATCTGTTTCATCTCGAAGACCAGATAGCAATGTGGACACTGAAATCCACGTACGCCTCCAACAACCGGATGCATGGACGTGTTGCCATTGGGAATAATACCGCTGGCATCGGGATCATTACCCGAGATCATTGACGGATCGTCGGATGGTGTGATGAGCTCAATCTCTGGTATCAATGGCAGCGTCATTTCCTCATCCTCATCATCATCGTCGTCATCAATATCGTGCGGATGATGGGAGGCATCGTTATGACGGCCATTGTTGCCATTGGGGAATTTATTCATGCGCTGTTGCATATATTCCTGCATCAGGCGTATCGAATTGAATGCCACATGTTCCGGCATATCGCCATCCTCGTGTGCTTCCTGTTGCAGCTGCTGCTCATTGCAATCGTCATGATGCAGATCCTCCAGCTGTTCCATATCATCCTCGAGTGGATCCAACAGCTGTTGCCCATTTACATGTCCATTTGGGGCACTTGTCTGTGCCTCGCTAGCATCGCTCACATTACCATCCACATCGCCATCACCATCGCCATCGTTATGCACATTGTCATTGCCATCCACATTGTCGTTGTCATTGTCATCCACATCGGCATCGACTTCGGCTTCTCCAGTAACTGCTCCATTGGCATTCGTCTCGTTGTCCTCCTCCTCATCGTCATCGGAGCTGCTGCTGCTGCTGGAGCTGCTGCCGGCGCTGCTGCTGCCGCTACCGCTGCTGCTGCTGCTTGCCACACTGCCTCCACTCCCTCTGCTCCCTCTGCTTCCGCCGCTGCCTCCGCTGCTCTTCACTTGCCTCTGTTTAACTGCCTCCTCTGTCAGCGTCTCCTCCTCCTTTGCAGCATCGCTGACACCACTGTGTCCCTCGATCTTCTTGATCAGCAACTGTTGACGATAAAAGTTATCCGCATCCTCGCACTTCTTCTTGAACAAACACGCCGAGATCGCCGTCTTTGCACAATTCACACACACCTGTTGTGGCAGCGTGTCGTTCTTGGTGATCTGAAAGATACACATAAATGATATATACTTCATTAGTTGTGAATTTGTTAAGGTTAATCCCTCTCAAATCTGAGCAGTTCCCTTTTATCCCGCTGATTCAACTCTGGAAACTAATCTTTACTCTCTTTCCGCATCCTCATCAATTGATCCAAGGCTATTGATCCAAAATACAGTTACGAAAAGCCCAAAAATACCTTAAATTTTATTTAAGTTACTTATAAAGAATCCAAGTTCATAGGTCTTAAATAATTTTTATTGAAAAATAATACAAGGAGACAAAATTTTAAAATAAAAATGTAATTTTTAGTAATTTTTTAGACTAAAGCCCTTTATATTATTGATATTTTCACACAACTACGATATTTCGAATAAAAAAGCATCGAGAACATATTTTTTATAAGACAGGTAGATCATCTATTTTTTCTTTATTTCATCATCAACTAAAATAGTCTAATATAAAATGAAAAATTCAATTCAAAAATTTGAAATTAAACAAAAACATTATACTCTTTTTACTCAGAGTATAAAAATTGTACTCTAACGATCGTCATAATCTAGAAATAAATACGATATAGATATACACAAGTACTATAAGGCGATATATACCGTTGAGTTTTAAGAAATCTTGTTTAAACAAAAATTAGCAGAGCTAGGTAAATATGTACCTAGAAATAGATGTACAGATAAATGTATGTACATAAATACAATTGTATCTATGGTATGTGCATAGAGATATGTACATATGTTGAATAAACGCGATCCGATGCGATCTCATATTTCCAAAGACTTGGCCCATAAACACAAACAATACACACAAAAAAAAAAAAACAAAAAAACAAAAAAAACTCAAATAATAATAAAAACATAAAAAAACGAACAAACAAAAAATGAAGCAAATAAGAAATACGAAATGAGAAAGAAAATTAATAATGAGAAATGAAAAATGAATAAACTGAATAAAAATGAATAAAACTAAGCCGCTCAAATTGAACGGGCAAACCAGAAAACATTTCACATTCAGGAAAAATTACACAAAACAAGAAAAAAAAAATATAAAAAAAAAATTATAATAAAACAAAGCAACAACAACAAGAAGAAGAAAAAATACATGAATGGAATGAAATAAAAATTCAAGCGGCGGCAAACAGTTGACGAGAAGGAGGATGAGAAGGAGGAGGAGGAGAGTAAGACAAGAGCTACCGTCGACGTCTTCATCTCCTTCGTCTATGTCCGCGTCTTCGTCGCCGTCTCCTCATCATCATCATCATCATCATCGTGTCGTCGTCCCGCCCCATTGGGGGCCAACGAACGTCTAAGCCGACTAAGTGAATAAAGAGAGGGAGTAAGCAAGAGAGAGAGAGAGAGAGAGCGCAGCTGCCTTGCGCTTGCACTCGTTTGCTCTCGCCTCTCTCAGGCCGTGTATGAGAGAATCAAGTTGAGGCGGTAGAAGCAGAAAATTATGATGAACAAGAAGAAGAAACGCCAGCACAAAAATTGTAAAAGAAAAATTTATGGAATTAAACCAAACATATGAATTATACATTCACATATGAAATAGTTTGTGTAAATGTGTGTGTGTGTGTGTGTGTGTGTGCGAGTTTGAGAGCGTCAAAGAGAGAAAAAAACAAGAGAGAGAGAGAGAGAGAGAGAGACTACGACAAACAAAAGCACTGAAAGCAGCAATTCAAACGGTAAATTATTTTACAAAAGCTGCAAAACGAAAGAAAACTAAATACGAAACAAGAAACAAACAAAAAAAATTCCATAAGAATTTATAAAATAAAAATGGGAAAAATAAATATGATGCCTTCGTTAAATATTGTATGCTAAACCCAACGAAGCTCAACTCAACCCAAAACAAAACAAAACAAAACAAAACAAAACAAACAAAAATATAAAAAAAAAGCAAACGAAACGTTTCTTTTTTATTTGTTTGCTGTTGTTGTTTTTTTTATTTTTTAATGTCATTTACTGTGAAAAAAGATAAAAATGTTGTGAATTGTGTGTATTCTATGAAATATGTTAATACGAGTGCTATATACAGTTGTATATATCACGTTATACAGATACAACATCTTTCCAACCAAAAGATACAAATAGAGAGAGAGAGAGAGAGAAGTTTAGGGAAAGAGAGAGAGAGAGGGGGAGAGCGAGAAGGCACACACATTGTTGAATGTTGTTGTTGTCAGTGGAATGCACATCATTCTAAATGTTGTCAATGACATTCCAAGCAAAAACGTGACAAATGCATAACATTATTACCAATTCGATAGTTCAATATCTGTGAAATCGAAACAAGATACTCCATTTCCCATTCAAAGATTTCTAAACAAAAAGTAACCACATATTTTGACATATCTTATATTCACAACATGAACAATTTTAAATATTATTTATTTAATTGGATTTTTATATCTTATACTCTATTTTGTATATTTTTTTTTTAAATAATTTCACAGTAAATTTCAAATGTTTAATGAAAATAAAATACGAAAACGTATACTTAACTAAGATACGTGATTTTTAAGATATATTTTGCAATATTTTCAATTATAGTGCATGTTTCTTCCGTTACTTCTTATTTGAATCTTTGAAAAGTGGTCAAATTTTTTTAGAAACGTGATTAAATACATATTGTCATATTTAAATAGCAGTTGCCTTGATCTACCACAACTTCTAAATAACCTACGATTCTGCAAAGCTTATATCGAGTCTCATAACAGACAATTAAACAAATCTTTTACAAACTAAAAGTGTTGCTTACATTAAATTTCGAAATACATGTTTGTTGAGATTTATTTGATAAAGTTGATTAAATGAATTCAAAATTCAATAGAAACTCATAAAATACATTTTAAATGAATTATTTATGAATAGATGTCTAAAAAATTAATACTCGGAACAGGATTAATATACAAAAGCAATGGACTTCAAAATAGCTAAAGATTTGATAGTATATATCGAAAAATTGTATATTTAAGTTTTTTGGAAAATCATCTTTCAAATAACTGAATTGCCTTTATTAAATTAGGTTTATCTATCAGTTTACAAAATCTCTAAAGATTTGTAAAACACCCTAAAATATATAAGAATTGTATATATTGTAAGTGTTCCAGAACTACAAATCAACCGATTCGATTGGTTTTCGATTGATTTACAGTTCTGGAACACAACTGTCTATAAAGTTTTAAATCCTTTTTCTATTTGTTATTATATATTATATATTATATAATAACAAATCAGGTTTATCCATTAGTTTACTTGCTGCCCATCTTTTCAAGTTCTCAAGAACTTTTTTTTTTGTATTGGTATTAGCTCACCTTGACATCCGCCAATGTGGTGATCTTCTGCCAAAGCGAATCCTCGCCGAATATGGAAATCATTTGCATGGAGTTTGTGTGCGATGTGATGCAAATGCGACATAGTTGTGGATTGCATATCTCGTTGTCCATGTTGAAGTATCAAATCCGCCAATCACGAGCTGATTGTCAAGCTGATGCAATCGGAATCGGAATTGGAATCGGAATTGGAATCGGAGATGATGATAATGTCCCGCAATGGAGACGCTGATAATGATAATGCCGTGATCGTGGTTATCAACGATACAGGAATGGGATTTGGAATGGGAATTGCTAGTTGAATTCTTGTCGATGTTGGTGTTGGTGTGGTTGTTGTTGTTGTTGTTGTGGGAGAGGAGGCGTAGAAGCAGCCAGCCGGCCAGCCAGCCAGCTGCATGCCAGAACTTCCTCTCTGCCGTCTCTGGCCGCTCTTTTCGCTCACACACACACACACACACACGCTGCTCTCTCTCTCTCTCTCTCCACTCACGCTCAAGTTGACACTCTCGCTCTCCTGCTCCTTATCTTCCTGCTGGTTATCCACGTTCCCGCTGCGTCGACATTGGGCGCAAAAAAATAAACTTCCGACTTCAAATGTTTAGAGTTCAACAAGTGGCAACTCTGTCGCAACTAGTACGCTGTTCACTTCAATGTGAACAGAAATCAAAATAAATAAATAAAGGCGCACACATACATCTGTACATGGAGTGGCGGAAAAACGGTCACGCGACTGGATTGACGGTGATTTGGGAACTGAAAATGAATATAGAGAACAAGAAACTATTTATTAATAATGAGAAAGACGAACAAATAAATAAATATACATACATATAATATCTACTAGCATATGCATGTATGTGTAGTATAATAGTATAAAAATATGAAAAAAAATACACACACACACACACACACAACGAACACAAATATCAAACGTCGACGAAAACTAAATAAATAAATGTTGGAAAAGAGAATATGTATAATAAAAACACACACAGAAAAATTGAAATTCAAGAAAATAAAAACACGCACACACAGAGATATAATAAAAACCTACCCCCTCCCCCCGCCACAGCACCCCAACTCAACAATATCACTATCTCCCCCATTCCCCTTCACAGGCCATGCACCCCTCTTTGTCACCTTCAAGCGAACTCAATCTATATTTGAGGTTTATTTTTTTCTTTCTATATTTTATTATTGTGTAGATTCAGAAACAACAGCAACAACAACAACAACAACAACAATGGTAATACAATTCTTACTGTCGTAGCCACACACAAAGATACGAACTTGATACACACACACACACGCACACACACACGCACACACACACACACACATATGTAGTCATAAGCGCGAGCGCAAACGTAAATAAAATTACACAAAAGAAAACAAGTCGAAACTAAAAAATAAAACACAAAACTTAAAAATATTCACACACACACACACACACACACACACATTCAGAGACAGAGCGAGAGAGAGAGAGAGAAGCGAACAAATAAATAATAGCAAAAATCGTAACGAAACGAAATAAAATAAACTCTATGAAGCCGGATGACGTCTGGGCAAGTGGAACTAGCTGGCCAAAGGGAGGCAAAGAGGCGAAGAGAGGCGAAGAGAACGTCAAGAGGTGAGGTGAGGTTAACCGCGCCACAGAAACCAACTACAACGATAAATTCATGTTCTCCCATCGTTTTGAGCTCTCTCTCTCGCTCTCTCTCGCTCGCTCGCTCACTTACTTTACTATCTAGCTACATCTCTCTTTTGATATACACGCTTATACGTGTGTGTGTGTGTGTGTGTGTGAGAGTGTGTGTGTTGTAAAGGGTAAGCAAGGACGGTCATAGGGAGCAGGGGGTTGGGGGGTGGTGGATGGAGGATATAAGGTAAGAAAAAGACTACGCAAAATGCCAAGGGCAATACATCCTGAAAATGAATGCACAATACCGAATGCAGCTGGCAATAGATATAAAGTTCAAGGATGGTAAATGCATTGGTGTGCGTGTGTGTGTGCGTATGTGTGGGTGTGTGTGTCGAGAGAGTGCTTAAGGCGTTTAAAAAACCAACAACAACAACAAAAACCATCTTAAATACTCTAAACACTATTTGCTTTTCTTTTTTTCATTACAAATAATTCTTATTGGGCACCGTTCGCAAATAAGATTTGAGTTCAAAAATACCTAAGTCTTAGAAAATGTATCTGGCTGAATGTGCAAATCTAAGATGCATAAGTTTCAGCAATTTAACTCATTTTCTAAGCTTTTAATAAAATATTAAATTAATAAAAGCTTTTTTTAAATGAAAATTTACATTTATTTAGTATTTCATAATTTTGTATGTAATGTCTGTTATTTAATTTTTCGGAAACTTTATTTCAAGATTTCTAAGCTTACCAAAAAAAAAAAATTAAAAATTCTAAAGATATAAATAATAAATACTAATTACCAAATTATATTTGAAATAATATTTTGTAAC
>OX596006.1:29689274-29860651 GCA_951394115.2 Drosophila phalerata | reverse complement strand
GAACTACATTCAATCGTTACCTCCTCCCTCTCCTCCTCCTCCTCCTTCTTCCACCACCCCCCCCTCATCACATTCCCTCTCCTTACAGCCATTAGCATTCATTGTGTATATGTATATGTATGTGTGTGTATGTGTGTGTGTGTGTCCATGCTCAAGTCAAGTCTGCAGCTCAGCTCAGTTTGAGTCTTTTGTTTAGAGTTTAAAATAAAATTAAATAAAATTGAAACCATAGTAAAGAAAAACAGCACAATCATAATAACAGCAACAACAACAACAGCAAATACAACTTTAACGCTGTCGCTGTCGACGTTGACGTCGACGCTCACGTTGCTCGCGGTTTACATATGAGGAAATATTACAATTTATACCAAACCAAAACGAACATGGATAATAGTAGACAAAGAGCAACAGTCGCAGCTGCAGCAGCAGCAGCGCAGCAGCAGCGCAGCAACTACTGCTGCTGCCGGCCAGACAGTGCGGCGTATGCTAAGAGCGCCAAACTCAGAGAGAGCCAAAGAGAGCCAAGCAGCTGCAGCAGCAGCAGCAACAACAACAACAACAGCAGCGCCTTGATACAAAATAGTAATGGCAGAAAAGTCAAGAAACTCAACATTTTTCTCTTGTTTCAATTGCTGTTGTTGTTGCTGTTGTTGCTGTTCCTGTTGGCCCGTTGCTTTAGTTTAGTTTAGTTACACTCAGAAAAGATTTCCGTACTTAAACAGGCATTTTTCAAGTACAAACTAACTCAAAAGCTGTACAAGTTCCAAATTTCTAAAGTTGAGAACAAAAGTCTTATTTCAAGTTTGCAAGTTTCGCGAGTACTGAAACTTAAAATAAGATTTTTCGGAAATACTTTAAGTGCGTTTTGAGTTTAATTAATTTTAATTTTAAAACATTTACTAGTATGTGTACTAAAATCAAGCAGAATTAAATAATGGTGTATATTGTTAATAAACGACCTTTCCCAATATGTGCTAAATTTACCAGCGATCCAAGCTTAAGGACATATTTGCGTCGCTAGAACCAGTTAAGAATTCTAAGGTGGCACAATGAAAAACAAATATACCAAAATGTACTTGTTTTTAGTACGAAACGTTCCCCTTATTTACTTTTTTAAATCTTAAATGAAAAACTATTTTAAGTACAAAAATATTCTTAAACTAGTTTAGTACAAATAGACTTACGGATTATATATTTGCCGTGGTCTTATATATTCTGACAAAGTTTGGTTAAATTCGGTCTACGATTTCGGACAGCTGCCACAACAAAGGAAAGTCAGAATTCTAAATTTAAGATCGATTCAAGAGATTTTTAGTACAAAACAATCTGAAAACTTTAAGATCAAAACGGTATAGATTCAAGTACGGTCGTACCGAATTTTAGGATGGCCTTTTTTTCGGAGTGTACATTTTTATTTTTTCCAGTGTGCTAAAGTCGAAGTGCCCAACCGACAACTATTAAAGAAAACAACAACAACAACAAAAGACGAGAAAAACAAATACACGCTACTTACACTTACTATCCATATCCATACATAACTACAATACACATGCAACTTTCAATATGAATCTGTATGTGCTGTGTGTGTGTTTGTGTGTGTGTTTGTGTGTGTGTTTGTGTGTGTGTTTGTGTGTGTGTGTGTGTGTGTGTGTTGAGCGCACGTACATTTAATACTTAACTCAACTCTTGTGTCGTCGTCGTTGGTCTGTGTGCTTTAACTTTTTTCTTCATTTATTTATTTATTTATTTTTTTTTTTTTTTTTTATTTAGCTATTGTACAGTTCTACAGAAAATTTATACAACGCACGGACTATGACTGGCTCTGAAGGCGGTTGTTGGGGGGGGGTGTCAGGTGGGTTGGAGTAAGAGAGAAAGAGCGAGAGAAAGAGAGAGAGAGAGGTGGTACGTACAATTTAATATTTGTGAGCATATTTGCGGACACAACAAGCGAACAGAAATGAACACAAATACATAGAACATTGCGTGTAGAACATAGAACATAGAACATAGAACAGAAAACAACGGCGGAAAGACTTGAAGAACACACATCGCAAGAGACTGAAGACAAAGTTGCACACACACACACAAAAATAACTGCATGTGTGTGTGTGTACGGACTAGATAAATTCTAAACGCTGTCGTTGACTTAGAAAGTATCTTTTGAAAACGCAGTTGGACTATACAACATGCTATAATAAATTTAACATCAACTCTATCAAGTAAGTTCTGTAGTTGTTGGAAAATAATACATCAAGTTAAAAATACAGTCGAATTTGCGTAACTCGAACTTCTATAACTCGAATTTTCTCTAACTCGAACAAAATTAAGTGGCAATAGTGCTTCCATAACTCGAAAATCTCCATAAGTCGAATATTTTCTTTGAATAATGGTGATTCGAGTTAGGGAAGTTCGACTGTATCTAGTTTTTTTTTTAATTACATTTTTTTAAGTGTCAAGTATGGAAAAAATTGTCATTGAAGAACAAAAAAATTTAATATTCCAATTTGGATGCAGAATCAAAACAAAGTCAAAAAAAAGGGGAAATTGGCGTTCCGCAAAGAAATCGGATAAGATGTGACCTAGATTATGACAGTTTACAATTTTCGAAGCGTTAAAATTATTTTTTTTAAGAAGTCTGGAAAAAAAAATGGACAGTAATGGGAAAAATTATAATTTTCCAATTTTGATGCTCAATTAAGTTGGAGTTGAGTTACTGGGGGCATTCAGCAGATAATTTCGATCACCAATCATCATACCTGATTACTACTTTTCACATTAAGCAGGTAATTTTTAACAATTAAAAATGTCAAACTTTTAGTAGCAGTATCAAAAAATAAAACAAATAATGTGATATCTTTAAATGATTGCTTATAATGGACGATAAAAGGTGATTTGTTGCAAACATAGTAGGCTGATTGATTGATTGAAAAACCTGCTGTATTCCCCGTTGATTTTCAATGTAAATTAAAGATTAATTTTATAAAATTATAAGCAAATTAAAGTAGTTAAAAACTTAGATTTTCCGAAATTTTTCAGAGTTTTTTTCCATCATAAAAGTTATTCCAAATACCGGAAATTTCATTAATAATCAAATTTGATTTGTTGATTTAGCATTAAAATCAATTCATATGTAGTTACGTTGTTAATTCGCATTTAGCTTAGTCAAAGATTAATCTATTGCATTATTGATGGGTGTAGGTATAGGTATAGCTTTTGATGATAGAGCATTTCGATTTCGATTTCGAACAGTGCGTGGTAATTACAAACTCACGACAATGAGCACACACAACGTGAACAATAATTTACATGTACTTGCTATAACAATGGGTCCGGAAGAAGAGTTGAGCCTCGTATATTGTCTGTATGTGCATATTTATTATATGATGGGTAGATGGAGATACAAAGATACAAGTTAAATACACAGAAATGGAGAAGAGAGGAAAAGAGATGGAGGGAAGTGGAAATTCAACACCTACAATAACTACACTTGTGTACTTATAATATGTATGATATATACAAACATACATATGTACATCTGCACGTAATCGTATATCGGAAGACTCGAAGATTGACAATCGCATCATGCGTTATACAAGGTGTGGCTCCAATGTAAAAAAAAAACACTCAAAAAAAATAAAATATCAAAATCAAAGCAGAATGAAATTATGGCAACATTGGAATATGCTAGAAATACAGTGGGAATCGCAAGTATCGTTCGCAATTCTTTCAAAACAGCTGCCTAAGAAATCAAGTAAACGATAAATAAAAATGCACTATGCACGATAAGCAAAAATATACATATGTATATCGAAATGACATTCAATCAAATTGTGTAAACATTTTCCAAATAATAATAACAAAATATACAAGACAAGTTTCGGTTTATTGTTTCGCAAAATTAATTAAAAATGAGAAAAGAGAAATATACGAAAGAAAAAAATTTTAAAAAATATGAAAAACATATTAAGAGTTCCTCAGAAATCGAAAATGGATATGGTAAACAGAGAAGAAATCAAATTGCGAATGCAAATGTATATGAATAAAGATAATATGCATACATACTAGTACATATAGTGTAAGTACATAATGTTTGTATGTCTGTATGTCTATATCTATCTATCTTGGTGTATGTTGGGGACAGGAATGCGTTAAAGCAAGCCAAAAATAAACATTGCCTGATAATGACGATTATGATTATTCTGATGACGACGATGATTATGTGAGCAATAACAACCATGATGATGTTGATGGTAATGACGACGATGACGATGATGATGATGATGTTAATGATGGTTAAGCAACGTAGGATGCGAGCCAAAAGCAAAAGAAACAGATGAAAAAGTTGAAAAACAAATACTTCCTCTCCATAACCACAAATGCGTGTGGGCGGTGGGTGTGTTTAACGGTGCAGGGAGTTTTCGGGGTTACGGGTAAAGGGTATTGCCGTATAGGTAGAGCGCAAGAGCGAGACAAGCTGAAAAAACCAGTGAAGCCAGAATTTCAATGGGTAACTTGATCAAAATCAAAATATAAAATAAAAAGCTTAAGAAATTTCGTAAGGTTTATAAAAAGAAAATTCCGATTATAAGTTACGCATTAAACTCTTATTAGGACTTTTGAATTTATCGAAAAAAAAATAATATTATTCATGGACCTACATATATGGCTAAAATGACTTAGGTAAATGTGATTAACATTTTTTTTTCGCAAATAATTAAATAAGTATTTCTCTTAGCATAATATTATTACTTTTTTAATATTTCAAATATTTTAATACCTCAATTATACTTTTGTTATTTCAGGGTTAATATGTTTTTGATAAAGTTTATATAGGTATACCCAATCTGTAAATGATAGTCATGTAACTTTAACAAACAGAAAATAAAACAGATTTATAGCTATAAAAAAGGTAAAACGACAACACTGTTAACAACCAGAACTAGACGAAAACTTGCCAATGGCAAATGACGGCAGTAAAGATAAGCACACAACAACAACAACAACTGAGAGGAACAGAAGAACTGGCAACTAGGAACTGAGAACTGGGAACTGGGAATGAGGAACAAAACCGAACAGAACAGGGAATGGAACGAAGCGTTTAAAAAGAACCAAGGCGCATAGACAAGTTTATCTCAGCAGGTAGGCTGGCTGGCAAGCAGGAGGAGAGAAGGCGACGGGAGAGGGGTGAGGGGAAAGGGGAGAGAGAGTGGTATGGTGTGGGGGACAGCGCCATAAATGATGATAGCCAGCGAGTCCTCTCAACTCTCTTATGCATGCAGTTACATATACACGTACATATACACCAATATGTATGCCTGTGTGTGTGTGTGTGTGTGTGCTGCTTGTGTGTGTCTGTCTGTACGTAACTCTCCACCCAGTTCTCAGCCCCAACAACAGCATCATCATCATCATTATTATTGTCATTAATGCAACGCAATGTAAAGTTAAACCGCAAGCAAATGCAAGCAAACGAAAGAGAGTCGCACTTGGAATACCCTAAAAATACACAATTTGTATTTTTGCACCAAAACTTACTCTTTTTTTCCTGATGGTGCAATGGCTTTTTTTCTTTAAATTGTTTCTTTTATTGGTTTTAACAAGAATTTTTCGAAAACTATTAAGAATGTATCTTAGATCTAAATACTTTCGCTACCAACAATAAAAATCTTTAATATTAAAGTGAAATTTCCAACACATGTATATTTTTAATATCGAGTATTATGATAATTTCTCAAAAATACTCGCAATTTTAATATTTTTTATTTAATAGAGATTTTCAAATGAAACTTTTAAAAAAATTTCGTTTTCCAAATAATTTGATTTATTTATAAAAATTGCCCATTTTGAATTTTTCACATAGCAACATAGTAAGAAAGTAACAACAAACATACATAGAAAACATTTTTCTTAGCTCTGTTTTTTTTTTTTTTTTTTTTTGCATTTTGTTCTTGAGCTGTTGTTGTTTGAGCGCGACTTGGAGCTGCAGAGTGCAAATCAAAGAGATGACAGAGCGAGAGCGAAGAGAGAGAGAGAGAGAGAGACAAAGAGTGCAAGAAGAAGAGCGTAAGAGCGTTCATTATACACGTGCAATAAATGCAATTACCGCATTCGAATGTGCGAATGCATATATCTGTGTATGTGTGAGTGTGAGTGTATCTGTGAGTCTAACTGAGTGAGCGTCTTTGTGTGTGACCGTGTGTCTGTGCAAGTTTTATAATTTTTCTCTAGTTTTTTTTTTTGTATTATTTCTTTTATTATTTTATTCATACAAGTAGTTTTTTTTTTTTAATTTTTTGCTATACTCTGAGCTAAAAATGTGTATAATCACTTTAACATGCAAGTTGATAAGGGGGCCATTGTAGGAAGTAATGCAGATCTTATCTTTCCAAACATTGTAGTTTATTTATAGTCGCTTTTTACGATGATGGGAAACGCATTCAATACGTATGTACAAAAGTGCACGTACAGTCAGCAAAGTAATTGTTTTGACAAAAATAAATAAATGAAGATATTTGATTTTTATTTTTAAAAAGGTTAATTGATCGCAATTAATCTCATTATTTATATTTTATGTTATTATTTTATATTGAATGGGAATGTTTGATTAATTTTTTTTGAATAAATTTTTGATCCGATTTGAAATCAAGTTCTAATCTTTTTTGAAGTAACATGAATTGTTTTTAGTTTTGTAATCTTTTACGTTTAATTAATTACACTTCTAACAAAGTTAAAGCCTCCATTAAAAATTAAAATGATTATTTTATTAAAAAAAAATAAGATACAAATGAGCTGAAAAATGAAAAATATCTTTTACAGATATGTTCTACAAATCTCTACAAGCAACCCAAAATCAATTCTCCAACAAAATTTTGAGAGACATGACAAAATGTGATATGTATTTATTGAGTTGAATTTAATTATTTTTTAAAATTTTAATAATGAAAAAAAAAATTTTGATCGAATTTGTTAATTATGTAAATATTTCAAAAACTTATCATTTTGTTGAAACTGAAAATAAATGTGAGGTAGCCGGTTTTTTTTTTTAATTTATAAATATATTCGAAAAAAATTAAATCCTGACATTTTAGGAATACCGAAATTTGATATCATAAACAATTCTAATCTAATGAGACTCAAATCGTGTTAGAAAAAAGTATTCAACTACACCTGTTAGCACAATTTGCAGTGTATCTAAGCTTCGGTGCGCTGCATACAAAAAAAAACAAAAACAGCTTCGCCTTCCTTCTTGTTATTTTATGCGTTCACAAAACTTGAGAAGCAAAAACAAAAACGAACGACATTTTCTGTATACGCGTCGCAGTCGCAGTTGCAGTTAACGTCGCAGTCAGCGTTGCCGTTTGTTTGAACGGCACAGCGTTTCATGTGCTTGCCCGTTCCCTACGACCGACCGACCGACCGGATCACCCTGTTTGCAATGTTGCTGCTGCTGCTGCCTCTGCCGCTGCCTCTGCTGCTGCCTCTGCTGCAGCCTGTAAGTTGCTGCACTTAGTATTGTTGTTGTTGTTTTATTCGTTTTCTTACTGCACATATTTTTTCTTCATATGCATTTTTATGTGCGTGTGAGTCGACGACGGTTTTTGTCTATATGGTAGTTGTGTTGGTGTTAGTTTGTATATGTGTGTGTGTGTGTGTGTGTGTGTGTGTGTTTGCCTCGGATCAAATTTGTTGAATTGTTTATTTAGTACGCTGTCGTTGTAGCTGACGCTTTTGTTGTTGTTGTTGCTGTTTTTTTTCAGTTATTGTTATTATCGTTAGTTGCAGTTGCATTCGCTCTCAACGTCATCGTCATCGCTCGCTATGCTTTGTTTGCTCATTCGTGTGCATTCCGTCGTCATTTGCCGTCTCTTTCGTTTTTGGTATTTGTAAATTACATAAATTGTCTTGGACTATAAATTACGGGAAGATTATTATGGATTGCTGCTTTTAGCTGTATGTGTGTGTGTGCATGTATTATATATGTATGTGTGTGTGTGTAGTTGTTGCTTTTGTTGGCTTGGCTTGGCTTGGTTCGGTTTTGGTTTTAAGTTGTTGTTTTTGTTGTTTGTTGTTGTTTGCTGGTTTGCTTGCATCGATGAAACGAACGCAAAAAACCACACAACAACAATGTGGATTTTTTTTTACAACAATATGCTTTTTAGACCCTGTACTTAAAATTTGTACAAAGGTGTTTAAATTGGTGTGTCAGAATCTAAATACATATATATTCCCGATCTACCTTTATGCATAGCCATCCTAAAAATGAATAATTGTACGAATTATTTAAAATCTGTAAATCGATGTAAAAAAAAAAAAAAGAATCTTCAATAAATAAAAATGCTCGATCTACTAAAACTACCTACATAACTAGTTTGTAAAATCGTTAATCTTTATATTGCTTAGAATTGTATAATATTGTATATAATTAATTGTATACCCTCTATATCTTTAGTTCATAAATTTGCCACACTAATTTTTACCCTACAAAATGAAAACGAAAATCGATACATTTTTAAATACATATGTACATAATAATTTTGATAGTCCTTAATATTTTGTTATGATCGATTAAGAAGCTTAAACCTTTATATGGCCAGGATGCATAACTGCAACATACCAATTTTAATTATATATCTCGGAACTTGAAATAAAAATGTGAAATATTTGAGATTTAATGTGTATCTAAAATATGCATATTATTTAATTCATGTCTCTTGTTTTTATATTTATATGTTTTTCCCACCATATAATCACTTTTTCCACAAATGTTGTGATTTTTTTTAAATTGATTTAAAGGGTTAAAACTTGTACAAAGAACAATTTTCAGTAACTTTAGGCCAAAAGAAGAAGAACCGACGCAACTTTTACAGATAAAGTACAGGGTCTCTTACAGTCGAGTTCTCTTAAATGTGGTCTTTCTCAATAATTTAATTTTTTTTCTTTCTGTATATTCTTGGCAGATCAAGTTTGTTTTAAATTTTATAATTTAAATATTTTGTTGAATTAATTACTATAACATAGATTTAGTTTAACACGTTTTAGTGACAAACAAGTTTTTAGAATTTAAAGTTTAAATTTTAATCGTTGTACAGAATAAGTACAGGGTCTATATTGTTGAGTTTACTCGCATTTTCTACTAGATATTGTATGCTGCATTTTTTGTTGTTTTTTTTTTTATAGAGATCTGCATTTAATGATACTCTGCAGTTACATACATACAAACGCATATACATATGCATATCGCGAGTATCTGTGTGTCTGTGTGTGTGTGTGTGTGTGTGTGTGTGTGTTTAAGCCAACAACTATATATGCGGCCACTTAGATACGTACTCACTGTACATATGTGTGTGTGTGTGTATCTGACTCACAGCGTCACAGAGGATGGAAATGGATATGGGATATGGTAATGTTAAATAGCGAGTTTTGCATGTGTCGTAAAATGCCAAGCAGACAAAGCCAGGCCAAAAGGATCATTAAAAATGGCTAAATGTGAACAAACACAAATTGAGAGAGAGAGCGAGAGAGAGAGAGAGAGGGACTTTTGGAGTGCTCCTTTTACAGTCTCTCTTATCGCATCAAATAAGATTTTCTTTTTTTTCCAAACAAATTCCAATCTAATTGGAACTGCACAACATTCTAATAGCATTCAATTGTTCTTAAGCTGTTAACGATTAAATAAATCGATAAATACACACAAATAAGAAAAACTTTGAGAGTGTAACGGTATTAAATTGACAATTCAATATGTCAGAAATTGATCGAAGTCAAGATATCATTAATTCTAGTGTCGAGGTCATTGAGCTTTAAAATGCTTTAAAATGGATACACACTGTAAATAAATTATAATTTCTAACTAAAGTTGCTCTGCAACTAAATTTATATGTACATATGTATGTACATACATATGTATGTTGTATAAAGAAGAAGAAGAAGAAGAAGAAGAAGAAGAATACAAATTCCACTAACAATAATAGAAATTTCACTTAATTCAATTTAATATTGTATGCATAGGTATTTGTGTATAAGTATGAGTGTGTGTGTGTGAGTGTAAGTGTGTGTGTGGAAATAACTACACTTGTAGTTGTAGTTGTAGTTGTATATTCGTTTTAACATGACGTTTTATACTTTATCATGTGGGTGATCAAATGCGAAAAGAACAATAAACAAATACATAGACACACAGACATACATACATACATACATACATACATACATACATGTACATAAAGTTCTCTTGACATTTCTTGGGCATTATCAACGTAATCTCTGCCTCTGTCTCTGCCGCTGTCACTGCTTCTGCCGCATGCCAAGCACACGCTGAGAGAGCGAGAGAGCGTGAGAGAGGGGACGCACTGATTTAATGAACATACATAACTATTCCAGTGGCTCAGCTCAAGTGAGCATAGTTAATATAGCAAACAACAATAAGAACTAGCGAAAGAGGCAAAAGCGAATGCGAGGCAACAACAACAACAGCAATACCGGGGCTAAAACACACACACACACGCACACGCACACATGCAGACAGCATTTACGCACTCACACACAGCGAAAGACAGCAGTAATATGAATAATAATAATAATAATAATAAATTGAAGAGTTAAACTAATAATGAAATATGCATACATACACACACACACACTCGCATACATACGCACACATTCATATCTATATCTCTCAATATATAATGTTTGTATGTAAAGTAAACCTCGCACATATATACATACATACATACATACCTTTATTTAGTCGAAATTGCTATTTATTTTCTTCTTTGCCGTGCCTATGGTTTTCTTGCTGTTGCTGTTATTACTCGTGTTGTTGTTGTTGTTGCTGTTGTTTTTGTTTCTGCTGCTGCTGCTGCCGTTGTGTTGTTTTTGCTGTTGTTATTATTTCGTCGTCTCTTTTTACTTATTAGTTTTTCACACACAAACAGAATCAATTTGGAATGTGTAAAGTTGCTTGATTGTTCGTATTCGTGTATTGTATCTACATATATGTATGCATGTAAATAAATCTGTATTTATGTATATGTTTAGTAATTTATGTTATGTTCCGTTTTTCACTTTCAGCTTACATAAAATTCGTTGATTGCGATTTAGATTTGTTCTTTTTTGCACCTGCACATTTAGTTTGTCAGCTCGATTTAAACTCTGACAACATAAAAAATTAAACAAACAAAAAAAACAACCAAAAAAAAAATAAATAAATAAACCGAACAAATTAAAATAAAACCCGACGCACAAAGTTTAAGCTTAATTGCTATTTTATAAATTACATACAAAATGTAAACACACACAACTCAGAATGCGCTGTTGCTGTTGTTGTTGTTGTTGTTGCAGTTATTGAATTGTTTTGAGTCAAACTACGCTAACTGCGACGCAGCAGCGCAAACACACAAGATACGTCCGTTCACGGCAAAAATCCAACAAGACAAAACAAAAAAAGAAAAACAAAAAAAAAACATCAGCACATGACGACCAAAATGTACAAGATGGTGCGCTGCTCTCTCTCTCTCTCAGCGAGCTTGCGTCGCTCTCTGAGAACGCAAAACATGTGAGGCCAGTGACGTCACACGTTGTCAGCTCTTCTACGGAAAACATTCAAACAACTGATATCAATCGAATAATTTTGTATTATTACAACTTCTTTAAATACACAAAAACAAATATTATTTTTTCATGCTCATATTTCATTTTGCAATTAATATAAATTATACAACAATATGTGAGTTAATGACGACATATTCTCAAACTGTTTACTATGCAACCTTGTAGTATGCAGCAATCTTAAACTGTTACTGTTAAGTGACTGTTAAACTCAAATGTTACTGTTAACATTGTCTCAAAAACGCTTATCGTTATAAGCGATAATTGATTGATTCTGAGTTCAGAATGTTAAGCAACGATGAGTCTTGATATCGATTGTCGTTTTAACAGTTCATGTTACCACCTTTCAAATCAATATTTAAGGAATAGTAAATTTATTTGCGCAACAACAAAATATTTAAATGAGTAACATGTAGAAATGAATTTAAATGCAATAAAATGGTTTCTATGGGAGCGACTGCATTAGACAAGAGTGATGTAAAAAACATTATTTAACGATGTTTCGCGATGTTTTTGCAACTACAAATGTTCATCGATGCATCGATGTTTGACAAAAACATAACATACACGCTTATTGTCTTAATTATAATTTAAAACATTGTTAATCAAAAATATGGATCAACGGAATTGAATCAACGGAATTTATTTTGGTAATATTTATATTAAGCATTGTCAATAAAAATTTGTTAATGTAATGAAAACAGTAATTAAATTTTTTTTTAAATTCGAATAGAAGTTATACGATATCAACGCTTAATATTTTGTAATTTTTGTTTTAATGAAATTTTGTTTAGAAAACGGAATATCGCATCGAAGTTTTTGACCGATGTTTTATACACCATCGAATTTGGATTTTGTAAACATCGATGAACAACGACGCAAATTTACATCACTATTAGAAAATCTCTTGTTATATATCGCTATGTCCAAATGGTTGCTAATATTTATATTGTCGGGTTATATAAATTAAATCAATGTAGATGTTAGTTAATGTACTGATATAAATAAATTTTTGAATAAATAATCGATTAACAACGATAGAATAGACGAATGCAGCCCTGCGTAAAATGTACATTGCAACCTTGCCGGCTAGATTTTTGACAATTGGAACGCTCCCAACTGGAAGTCGCTCAACGAAATGAGCGGCAAAGAGAGAAATGAGAGTGGCGCGCCTTCCACGCGAAATATATTGGTGCATGCGTGTTTGTGTGTGCAAAGTGTATCGTGGAAAATGCTTCCAATCAGAATTTGGAAGTTTTTTCCATATTGATTAGTTATGTCGCTTTTGTTGTTTACTCGCTACACTTTTTTTGGCCAGTTAAATTGTGTGTGTTGTTGTGTCCAAATACGCGGCAAAAAAATTTGCTAATAAAAATAAAAAATAATAACAAAATATATAGCGAGAAATGAGAAGAAATTTCGAAGACAAGTAATTGATAAGCAAGCAAAGCAAATATACAAAAAGGCAACGAAGACGAGCAGCAAGTGGAAGCGAGCGAGAAGGTGGAGGAGGTGGCGAAAGAAGAAGAGGAAGAGCGAAGAAGTGCAATCGAAATCGAAATCAAAATCAAAATAGGAATAGAAATTGGAAAATCGCGAAAGAGCGATCACACAAACACGCTCGATGTCCGCCGGAGTGGGAGGCGGCGGAGGTAGCATAACCACAACAACAACAACAACATCCGATCATCATCACAGTCGCCTCTATTTCCTCAATTCGCCAACAACAGCAGCAGCAGCAGCAGCAGCCGCCGCAGCAGCAGCAACAACAACAGCCGGAGTACGCGATCCGTTTTTTATAAAACCGGAATACCTCAACTATGAGAATCCCATGCACCATTTGTATCCAAGTCAGCGTGGACTTATAGAATATAATAATTATACGACAACAGTTGCTGCCGCTGCCGCTGCCAGCGTTAGTACAGGCGCCGCTGCTGCTGCCGCTGCCGCTGCTGCTGCCGCCGCTGCTGCTGCTGCTGTCGCTAGCAGTAATAGCAATAACAATAACAATAACAATAGCAGTACCAGCAACAACAACAACAACAACAATAGTAGTAGTAGTAACAACAATAACAGCAGTGAGAACAACTTCCAGCCACAACAACAACATCCGCAACATACGCATACACAGCAGCAACATACGCATACACAGCAGCAACAGCTCTCACAACAGCAGCAACAACTCTCACAACAGCAGCAGCAACAACTCGCACAGCAACAACAACAACTGTCACAACAACAGCAGCAACAACTGTCACAGCAGCAACAGCAACAACAACATCCCCTGCATCATCATTTGTCGACGGGCGTCGTCAACGTCGTCAACGGCGTCGTCTCACTTGGCCACCAATCGTCACGCGCCCAGAAAGCAGCGCGTCGACGCAGCAACGAATCTGTGGAGGCACGGGAACGACGTCTGGAAAGGAACGCCGCCAGAATGCGTGATAAGCGATCAAAGGAATCGGAGGCTGAATATCGCCTGCGATTGGCGAAAAATGCCGAGGCGAATCGCGTGCGACGACAAAACGAAAGCGAAGTACAAAGAACCCTAAGACTGATGAAGAACGCCGCCCGACAGCGACTGCGACGCGCCAGCGAATCAAATGATGAGCGGAAAAAGCGTTTGGCCAAAGCGGCCGAGAGAATGCGAACAGCGCGCGCAAGTGCGCCCAAGGTGATTAAACCGCCCCTGGAGGATCGACTGAAGGGCTACTAAGCGAACAGCAGACGAGCAGCAGAGAAGCAGAGAGAGCGAGCGATCAGCAGACGAGCAGCAAAGAGAGAGCGACCGACAGAAGACAAGGACACAAGATACAAGTGCTGCTGGCACTGGAGCTGGCTCCAGCAAAATGAACCAGTGATGAATCTTCGGATGAACTGCATCCAGTCTAGCAAACAGACAGACAGACTGACAGACAGACAGAGACGGCAACACACACACACTCACACACAGATACCACACTTTATACAGCTAGAATCTTAGCAGACAGCAATCTAATCAGAAACCAGGAAATGTACACAAAAACCAGAGAGAAGAAGAAGCAGAAGCAGAGCAAAAGCGTAGTAGAAAAAAGGAGCAAAAGTTGGTAGGAGCAACATACTTATATAGTATGTGAAAAAGGAGCAACGTCAGCAACGTCGTCGTTTTAGACAGCAAACAAAAAATAATAATAATTATAATAATAAACACAAAAATTAACAAAAAATCATAGAAACAGAGAAAGAAAGCAAAACAAAACATCTATAAATAATATATATTGTATACATGCAAAAGAAAAAAACAAAAACAAAAAACAAAAGCAAAACAAAAGAAACAAACATATAACATTTACATAGAAAGAGGAAGAGCGATAGCAAGAGCAACGGCAAATAAAGGAGGCAGCCGAAGAAGAAGAAGAGGAGGAAGCAGAAGAATACAAGAATCCAATTAGATGCGTAGGCAGTTTGGAAGATCTTCCCAAAAACTGGAAGTTATACATAATTAACAACAATATAAAAAAATGGCACTTTTCTCCTTTTTTTTTTTAATATACATACATATACATATATACATATGTAGAAAGTGTCGCTAAATTCTATTTAAGTTAAATTTAACAAAAAAAAAAAAGATGAAGTAAAAAACAAAAACAAAACAAGTATTTTTATAATGCATGCATTATATTCTTACGATTTATATATATATATATATATATATATAGTTATATATACACAACACAGAATAATATATAGATACACAAACACACACACACTTACACCCACACAAAACGCCTAGAAAATAGTCATGTGTAAATGTATGCACGTCACACACACACACACACGCAGGCACAGACACATATGAGCGAGACACACACAACATTGAAGCTATGCGATTAAAAGAGAGAGCGCACGAAATCCCCCCCCCCCCCCCCAAAAAAAAAGGGCAAATGCAAAAGAAAGTCAACTTCATCCCCAAACATACACATGTGTGTATATGTTTGAGCACACACACACACACATGTGTGCATATGTGTGCTCACATACAAACATGCATATGTGTTGTTATTGTATACACAGGGTGGTTAAACGACACACACACATATATATATATATATAAATTGGCCGGACCAATTGCCATATTCTAACTGCATTTGCATTCTTCCAATAAGCAAAAAAAAAAATAAGAAAATATGCCGTTAGCTCTCGTTAGCTGCAACAGGTGCGACATCTTTTGGTCAATAGCGCAAACTGCGTTGCCAGGCGAATATCAAATTCAAAACGACAAACAAACCCCCCAAAAAAACAACAAAAAAAAGGGGAAAAGGGAAAGAGAAAACAAAAACTGTCAAGCGTGTGTGTGTGCGTGTCCCCAAAGCACACATGTAAAATGAACACCAGTCAATTCATACAGGATTATGTATGTGTATACACACACAGCCACAGCCGTTATGTATGTATATGTATGCGTGCAGGGCAGTTTGTTATAGCAACAACAAAAGGCCTATTTCCACCCTACCCCATCCCACCACCCACCAACCCCAACCCTAATTCCCATTCTTTTGCATTACACACACACACACCTACACACACACACACTCACACACAATTAAAAACATAATGAAAACATATTAATGTAATATTTAAGTTCTAGTCGAAATTTCAAATTGTTTTCTTTCTTAATCTTTTTACCCCAAATTGTTTTGATGTAAAATTATGAAATACATTTTATGTAATTGTAATATTCTATGTACACTAAAAAAAAAACAAAAACAAAAACAAAAAAAAAACCACACAAACAAACAACAAGGAAACACAAAAAGCAAAACGAGAAAAAAAAAACAAAAAACAAATGAATACTTGAATAAAGTTGCATTCACAATTTTTAAAAGGGCAAGTTTTATTTATATTGAACAGGGACCGTAATCATTATAAGTTTTATTTAAAAAAATCACGTTATAATGATTATATAATGATTTTAACGATTTTCTGCACCGATAATCATTATTTTTGATAAAAATAAATAAAAAACATTTGTAATCGTATTTTATCAAAAAAAAAAAAAAAAAAACAACACTCAAAAATAATGATTGTCAAATGTTTTTATATATTTTTTTTAAATCAAAATAAAACTTAACAACAGTTTATGATATGATAACATATTCTTGATCTATGATAAAATACCTTTCATATCATACATCACATCCTTCAAGGACGAATATTAAGCAACCTATTACTTGTTGAGTTATATTTTTGATAAAACAAAAAAAAAAATCATTGATAAGTTTTTTGAGTTTTTTTTTTTTTATATTGATTATAGGTGAAAAAAATCGTTAAGATCACAATTTTTTAACAGCATGGAAGAAATGCGGAGATTGTACAAAACTAAAGATTTTAGTGTAGTTAGTATTTTTTCTACGTCCATTAAAAGTGAGTGATTTTTTTTATTAAATAAACAAGAAAAATAATCATTATTAAACCAAGGTTTGCATTTAAATGTTACGTTAATCGATACATTGAGCGCGCTCTTGTTGAAGTGTGCAGTGTTTATCGAAATTGCGCGCAATCTTGTCGATAGGCATTGTTACTGGAAATTCATGACTTATCGCCGATGTCTACACGTATACATACACACACGCACGCACGCACGTCATCCATTTCAGTTTCCAACTTCCAGTTGTATTTATTTTTTAATGTGTTGTTGTGTGTGCGTTGTTGGTACAGAAAACGTCGGAGCGAGTTTGCTTGCCGGAAATTTTAGCGCGTTTTTTTTTGGTATAATTTAGCGGAAAAACAAATGTACAAATACATAAACAATTGATGGAACTGTCATTTTGTCGCGCCAAAACAACGAATTGTGTACAATGTGAAATATGTAATTAAATGAAGTATATATGTACATATTATTAATATGCATACGGTGAATACATTTAAATAGGCGAATCGAATTGCATACATACGTACATACATGTGTGCAAGTGTGTGTGTTGCAATACACACGCACACACACACACAATGCCGACAAATTAAAGCGGCTAATCAAAGTAAAAAGCAAATTGCAAACTTAAATTCATGCAACAATTTGTGGCAAATATTTATAAAAGACAAATGTACTAAATACTGTACGTATATATATAAATATATATACATTTATATATGTGTGCATGTGCATGTGTGTGTGTGTGTATTGTGAGAGTACGTGTCTGTGTGTGCGTGTACATATAATCATGTGAAAAATCGATTGGAAGTCACTGGAAGCCGTATAGTCATTGGAAGGCACAGCGGCGCCAATTGTCATTTACTATCAAGCAAGAAGAAGAAACGTGCGCACGCACCAAAAAAAAGTAGCCAACCAAAAATTATTGAGAAAAGAGAACAGCAAGAAAAATAAAAACACAATTGTTAACGATAATAAAATTAATGGAAGCACGCGTACATCAATTGCAATAAATATAAAACGAAACGAGCTGAAAAAAATTGCAACAATTTGCAGTAAGAAGAGCGAACGAAACAGCGAGAGAGAGAGAGAGAGAGAGAGACAAGCAAGCAAGCAGACTGTAGTGAAAGGTGCGCAATACGTTTAGCCGAGACACAAACCGAATATGTGTGTGTGTGTGTGTGTTATTTCCAATTTGTTGTTGTTGTGTGTGTATGAATGATTTTTGACATTTGCATGTGCAGGCGGCAAGAGGAAGAGGAAGAAGCATTAAGAAGAGCAAGGAAAAAAATAAATAGCTGAGCTCAACATTTTAGAAGCATATTGTAAATTGATTGACTAGCAACAAAAATATATAAATATACAAAAAAAAAAAAAAATCAGAAAAAGAAGCTACAAAAAGAAGGTGATGCGCAAAACAGTAAGCAAGCAACAGTCACAACGATTGCAAGAGAGGGAGAGAGTGTTTGTGTATCGAGAGCGAAAGAGAGAGAGAGAGCGTAGCATCAGCAGCAGCCGAAAGTTGTTAAAAAAGAAAACGCACACAGAAATAAACCGAGTTAAATATATATACACACACACGCACGCATAATATATATATATATATATATATTATATTATAGTTATTTATATATATGTATGTATGTATGCAAATAGACGACGATACCGATTGCGATAACGATAACAAATATTAGGCGCATTTCTTTTCTTTATATAACTACAAAGAATATTGCGAAGCAACAAACAAAACAAAAAAGGCAAAAAAACAACGAAGCAGCAGAGACAAGCATAAAGCGGCAATTGGAATTGGAATTGAACAGACGTAGACAAAACGAAAACGGCTGTTAAATGCGGCGAACAAAACGCCAACGTTTTTGTCGCCCCAGCAACAACAATAATAACAACATCAGCAGCAGCAACAGTTATCGATATCATCAAGAGGACAGGGATACGTTTATCGATCGTTGTTGACTGGAAGCGACGACGTGAATATATCGAGCAAGTGAAGAAGAAGCAGAAGAAGCAACAAACACAACAAACAGCAGCAACAAAAACAAGTACAGCAAGTTGACGACAATTTCGATTGTTGTTTACGGTTTTTTTTTTGCCAAATAATGGAACCAGATCCCAATGGGATAAAGATAGAGCCGACACTTGACCATCATCAGCAACAACAACAATACGCAACACATGTGCTGGCAATTAACGGTCCAAATGCGCGGCTTCTTATCGATCATCAGTCAGCGTTGTTGGTTCCATTGTCCGCACATCAGCAGCAACAATTGCAATTGCAGCAGCAACAACAACAACAGCAGCAGCAGCAACAGGTGCAGCAGCAACAGTTTCAGCAACAACAGCAGCAACATCATCACCTGCAACAGCAGCAGCAACAACAACAATTTCATCAACAACAACAATTGCAAATAACATTACCCGCTTATTCACAGCCGTTATCATTGAAGCAACAACAGCAACAACAACAAGCGCCACCAACTCCTTTGGGTCCCTCCTCGAGTGTCAGCTCCATATCAGTCAACACCCAGCAGCAGCAGCAACAGCAGCAGCAGCAGCAACAACATTCGACACATTCGAATCATCCGCAACATTCGAATCATTCGCAACAACAACATCAGCAGCGTTGGAACGAGAGTCCGGAGGCACGTCAACGCCGTTTGGCCCGCAATGCTGAGAGAATGCGGGAGCGCAGACAGCGTGAGAGCGAAGACGAGTATCGCAAGCGTTTGTTGCGTAACGCCGAAGCGAATCGTCAGCGTCGCCAGAACGAATCCGATATTGAGAGAGCAATGCGTTTGGTACGCAATGCGGCACGTCAGCGCTTACGGCGTGCCATGGAATCGCCGGATCAACGGTCCAAGCGTTTGGCCAAATTGGCGGAGCGCATGCGCATGTATCGTGCGAGCGAGACGCCCGATCAGCGTAAAATACGCTTGGCTGAGATGGCGGCTAGAGCGAGACAGCGCATAGCCAGCGAATCGGTGGATGAGCGCAAGGAAAGACTGAGAAAGCTGAACGATTATGCGAAAAAGGTCAGAGAAAAGAAAAAGATATACAAACAGGTGCAGGTGCAAGTGCAGGTGCATCAGCATCATGGCGTGCAACCGAATTCGTCGTCGTCGTCTTCATCGACCAACTCGACAAATTCCCAATCACTTAACCATCAGCAACAGCAGCAGCAACAACAGCAGCAGGTGCTTGCTGTCGCATCAGCAGCAGCAACTGCTGCTGCTGCCGCAGCTGCAACGGCTGCTCAAACCAATTGCAATAATAATGAGCATAATATTAATTTAAATCAGGCAAACGTATCGTCAACGTCAGCAACGCCTGCAACCAACAACAGCAACAACACATCAGTTGCTGCCGCAACGGCAACAGCAGCAGCCGCTGCCGCCGCCGCCGCCGCCGCAGCAGCAGCAGCAGGAGGAGGAGGAGCAACAAGCGATGAGCAACAGCAGCAACATTTGGTGACAGCAGCAGCAGCAGCGGCAGCTGCCTATCAGCAACATCAGGCTATTGAATATATGGGACAGAATATGTTTATAACACCTGGCGGATTGCGTCCAACGATGCAACTCAAACAGGAGCCGCAACAGCAGCAGACACAGCAGCAACAACAGCAGCAGCAACAGCAGCAGCAGCAGCAACAACTCCAGCAGCAGCAACAGCAGCAACAACCACGCTATTCCTTGGGCGCACAACAGCTGATCGATGGTGTGGCAGGTGGCAGCAATGCTGCTGAAGCTGGCAGCATATTTGTGCAACAAATCTATGGCGAGGAGCCGGGCAAAACTGGTAAATTGCTGCAGGCACATGTGCCGCACTTTAGCATTGCCAATCAGATCGAGTTCTATCAGCACAAATACGCTAAGAAGCAGGAACTTCAGGTGCGTATCCAGGCAACGACGCCAGATTAGAGATGACGAAACGACCAAAAACGACAGCACGATTCGATTAGCAACTAGCACAACACACACAGAGACATAGAGAGAGAGAGAGATTGAGAAATGTGGGAGAGATCAAATCAATCATAAGTCCTAAATGAAGAGCCAAAGTTTGATACAGTATAATTAGCTTAATTGCAGTGATGTAAAAGAAATCGATACACTATATAGTTGATTAACTGATGTCTTAACATCACTATGTCATATATAAATATATCATATATATATCTCTCATTTACACGAAGAGTGACACGAGTCAAAAAACACGAATCTTGATTATGCAGAATTGTTCGTTTTGTCATAATCTATGTTGTGTCAAAATTTCATTATCCTAGCTTTAATACACACAGCGTGAGAAAACTTTAAATGCGTTTATCTCGATATGCCATTTTTTGAGATAGTTCACTCTTCAAGTAAATGAGCGATATGTGTATTAGGGTGCATCATTTACCAAGAAACCAATAATTCTAAAATCAAGTTCAAGTCCACGCTTCATGAGTTGAAAAATGTTGTATATTTAGTCCTTGCATGAACAAAAACTATGTTTTAAGGACAATTGGTACTTTTATTCTAGAGTTGTAAAGTCCTGTTCTTAACAAAAGCGTTGATGCCAAACTTTTCAGGATCTGACTAAAAACACTAAAGATATGCTATAACATGCTAAGAATTTCCAAAAAAAAATATAAATTTTTTAATTTAAAAAGCGGAGACTAGGAATTGATTTTAAAATAATGGTTTCTTGATGATAACATCTTTGAATTGATCGTAGATTACGAATTCAGGTCACAATTTTTAAATTGTTTTAAGCCCGTACAAATCGATGCAACCCAATATATATATACATATGTATAAAGATAATACATGTTAAAAAAAAATCAATATAGATTTTTGAATCGATTTCTTTTACAACAATTCAAAATCTATAATATGGAAAAGTTGTGCAACTAAGCACATTGTACTGTATCTCATTTTTTAATTATTATTATTGTATATTTATTAGTTTCTTTGTTGTTTTCCTTTATATGACGTTTCCGTTTCCGTTTTGTTCCGTTAAAGCTTTAAGCTAATTTGAATAAGTTTGCAATAAACAACAAAAAAAAGGAAGAGACCGAAGAAGAGAGGGAGAGAGAAAACTCAAATGAAGTTCGCTTATTTTCTACTTAAAATACTTTAAAAACTAGACTGTAAAAAATTAATAAAAAACGTTCTGTAAAAAATAATAATTTAAACTCTTGTATATACAAACAAAAAAAAAACATCCGAATTCAGAATTAAAAAACAATGTTGGAAAATGCCCAGAAAAATGTGTTCATTTCATTTTCTGTCTCTCTTCTTGCTGTCTGTCTGCAGCGGTCTCCCTTGCTCTTTTTGCACAGAGCTTGTTGCAAATTCTAAATAGCTTAGTTTTTTTAAACTTATTAAAAAACAAATTAAAATTGCAAGTAGTTATTGACATTCTTAGTTTATGAACAGTTTATATAGTTTTAGAAACAGTTTTAAAAATTTTCGCTTACTCGACAGTTAGAAAGAGAGAAAGACAAGCTGGCGAGAGATCGGTAAATTGGGAAGTATTTATAAAAAGTATTGGAATCTTTTTATACAAATTGTGTACGCAAAAATATCGAATGTTACAAATATTAATTTTAAAATTCTACTGTGCTTAATTTTTGAAATATTCAAGGATGATAGAAAATACCAATTTCTACTAGAAAGTTGAACATTAAAATCAAAATGTAACATAACTTTAAAACTTTCATTAGTTCAAGATTACTATATTGCTAAACTGGCGTTAATTGTTTTCAACAGTAATGTTGAAATCATGACAAATAATAATATCTGTACAAAATAATAAGTATAGATTTGGTATATACCACTTTTGGAAATCAGTAGAGATTACATTTTTGGTAATATCATTATTTTTTATTGTAGAAAAATTAGTATTATATTATACAAATTAATTCATATTTTTGTTTTGGCCGCTTTCAGTTTCTACGTAATCAGATTATTTTTGTTACAGGATTGTAATAATAATGCAATTTGTGCACAGTATAAAAAAAATAATAACGAAATCAAGTAATATTTTTGACAAATTATGAATTCACATTATAATTCAAAAATCTTTATTTTTTATTATGTTCTCAGTACCAAAAACGATAATAATAAGTACATTTATAAAAACACAAAATATAGTCCATGTGAATTTTTGATTTTGTTAAAAGAATTACTTTGACTAATGATATATTTTTAATAGCTACCTAACCTCACATTGCATATATCGATAACTGAACGATATGTATTTATTTTGAGAATTAATACATAACCTCACTTGGCAAATATCGTTTCTCTTCTTCTTTTTTATGTTGTTTATTTGTTGGTCCTCTTTGGTTTGGATTCGATGATTGGATTGGTGATGACAGTCTGGCAACGAGACAAACGATAACAGCGGGTCTGTTAGTCTGGCCCAGAATGAGGCCAAGGTAATTGTTGCCGCTGCTGAACAACAACAACAACAGAAGACGCTTAAAGGAGGCGGAGGAGGAGGAGCGGTGACAACGACTACGACGCAACTGTACAATCAGTTTCCATATTTAACGACGTTTCCGGCAACGGCAAACAGCACAACGGGCACAGGAACCGTAACGGTTACAGGAGGAGCGGGAAGCGGAGCTAATGGCGCTGGAACGGGAACGGGAACAGCAACAACCGCCTATTATCCCATGTATCATAATGGCTTCCAGTTGGGCATTGGTCCGAATGCGGTGCCGCCACCCTTTACGCCCGTACACTTTGCCAATGCCAGCGGAGGCAGCAGTCCGACAGCTCCAGGACAATACAATATATTGACCGCAACAGCTCAGGGTTCGAATCCCACGCTTACAGTTGCAAATCTCGGACAGGAGCAGTTACAGCAGCAACAACAGCAACAGCAGCAGCAACAACAACAGCAATTGGTGCAGGAGTTCCCGAAAATGGGAAGAGGCAGACCACGAAAGACGAGTCTACTGGCGGTACACGATGATCTAAAGGCGAACACATTGCTGGAGCAGGAGCTTAATCAAATGCTCGCCGCTCCTCATCTGACAACAACAACAACCAGCGCTGGTGGGGGTCGACGTGGTCGTGGTCCATCCCTGGAGCATGCCCACATCCATGCACATTCCACGGCGGATGGCGATGGCGGCGTTGTTGTTGTCCAATCGCCGTCAACGCCGCGACGCAGTGGCGCCAACAAATACGAAACGGAGGAGGAGAAACGTCTGCGACTCGACAAAATGGCCGCCCATCAACGTACCGTGCGTGCGAATGAGTCACCCGAACAGCGTACAGTACGGCTGCAAAAACTAAGTGAACGAGCGCGTTTGAAGCGCGCTCAAATCCGTGCCACCGAGAACATCGAGGAGCGCAAGGAGCGTCTGTCCAAGCAGGCGGAATATGCGCGACTGCGACGCATGCGCAGTCATACGCCGCGCAACAGCAGCAGCGCCAGCGCCGAATTCCATGCCAAAACGGAGGATGATGATAACACCACAGAGCAGTTGTACGATAACGATAACGACACTGATAATGGTGATAGTTTTGTGGTCAAAAGCGATTCACAGCTGGACGGCGATGCTTCCAATGATCAACAATTGGCGGCGCTGCAGCTGGAGCAACATGAACTACAGCAAATGACAAGCTCGCTACAACAACAACAACAACAACAACAGCAGCAGCAGCAGCAACAACAACAACAACAACAGCAGCCACATCACGAGACAATTGTCATCAATCAGCAGCAGCAACAGCATCTGGTCACACTCAGTCAGCATCAGCAGGGCTACAGCAAACTGCAAGCGACGACAACAGGTGGCGCTGGTGCGGCTGGCGGTGGTGGTGGTGGTGGAGCAGCGGGCAGTGGTACGGCGGAAAATAATGATATGCTAAAGATACTCGAACCCATAATTGTCATGAAAACCAAATGAGTATCGCGAAAGCGTCACAATTAAGTCCACAAATAAGTAAACAGCACACACACATGTATACATTCATATCTCTGATTTACATGAAGAGTGACACAAGTCGAAAAATGATGCAGAATTGTTCGTTTTGTCATAATCTATATTGTGTCAAAATTTCATTATGCTAGCTTTAATGCACACAGCGTGAGAAGAGTTTATGTATGACCGTTTTGCAGGCAGACATATGGAAAGTGAAATGCCATTTTTTTTTTATGAGATATGTCACTCTTCATGTAAATGAGCGATGTGTATGTGTATGTGCATGCGCATGTGTGTACACTGTGTATTTTTGGGCTATTGTTGGCGCTATTGCTCTCTCCCTCGCACTCGTTCTCGCTGTTTTCGCTGACATCGAAATTCGTCTCCTCAATTCCAATTCCAACTCCACCACACCTCCACCCCACCAGCCATCAGCATCGCGCTCTCCGGTGTCAGTGTGTCCACATTTTTTTATTGTAGAAAGTATATATATATATCATCTATCCCTCTGGGTATTGAAGCGTTTGTACAAAGAATAACTTGCAAAAATATATCCTTAAGGCTCGCGTTCTTCTGGCCTTTTGCCATTATAATTCTGAATTACACATACATATATACGTACATGTATGTATATATATATATATGTACATATGTATATTAGAGTGCATCGATTTGTATCGGCCAAAAAAAAAATGGAAATGGTACCCCATTTTCATAATCTACGGTCAATTCAAAGATGTTTTCACCATGAAACCATAGTTCTAAAATTAATTCCTAGTCCCTGCTTTTTGAGTTGAAAAACGTGTTTTTTTTTTTTTAATATTTTTATTATAAAATATTAGTATATCATTAGTATTTTTAGTCCGATCCTGACTTGGTATCAAAACTCGTCTTGGGACCGAACTTTCAAATACAAAAGAAAAATTGTCCTAAAAATATATATTTCGATCTTGCAAGGAGTAAATATGCAAAAAGCGGGGACTAGGAATTGATTTTAAAACTACAGTTGTCTCTGAGTAAAAACATCATAAATTGACCGTAGATTACGAATATGGGGTACTATTTATTTTATTTTATTTTTTTTCAAACAAATTGATGCATCCTAATGTATATGTATGTTTTGTGCGATTTGTAACGTTTTTTTTTTTTTTGTTAAATTAGAATAGTCTTAAAACAAATCGACTTAACTGTTTAACTTTAACGAGTACTCTAAGGATACGTTAGTGCAATAGTAATAGAGAGAGAGTGCAATACTGCAAAACAGAAACAAAAGCATAAAAAGCAAACATGTAAAAAGAATTGAACATAAAGGGGAAAACAAAAAAGTCATCATATACCGCTATATATACATGCATACATATATGCATGTATGTATGTTTGTATATGCGCCAATATGTTCAGTACCCAAACAAATCCAGGACAGTGTGAGAAAACGAAACGTACCGACACACACACAAACACAAAAACACACAGACACACACACACATGCACTATACGTATACATTAATTTTGCAGCTAAGAAAGAAAGAAAGAATAAAAGAAACGAAGATAACAATTTAATGTATTTGCATATAAAATAGGTATAGAAATTGTAATCTTTTTAAAAACGTTTTGAAAGTGTAACGGTGATCGAATCGTTTACCGATTACCGATAACCTTTTATGTAATGTAATAAGCAAAAAAAAAGTGAACAACTAAGCCTACATTCATAATTTGTAGCCCATAAACCGAGCACTAAGTAGAAAGTACGTATTAATTTTTTAAAGTAGCAAAACATACAAATAAATCTAATGAGCAATAAGAACAAATGCGTATCAATCCATTTTTACAATTATTAATCGTAATCGGCCTATGAGTGACCGTGTGTTTTATAATTTTCATTTATTTCAGTGATGTTAAATTCAAATTAGCAATGAGTTTAAAAAGTTTTCATAATTTTCCCACATTTACTTCTTAAAACAAGCGGTAAAAGCTATAGTCGAGATTCCGACCATAGGATGCCCGTTACTTATTTCTATATATATAAAATTACTGGAAAGAAATTATTTGTATTTCTTTCAAAACATTAAATCACCATAACTGCCGTTCTACTTGTCCGATCTTGATTCGATTGGGAGTGGGATAATATATATACCAATAGATAACGATAATTACAACACAAAAAATGTATTATCTTAAAAACATTGGGTGTGATGGTTTTTCGCGATTTGCGGAGGCGGAGGGTGGCGTAGATTACATACATTCCAACGAACAAAATATACCCTTTTACTTATTTTTTAAGTATCGGGTATAATTATTTATGCAACTAAAGTATTTATGATTTTTTAGATATTTGAATGGTTTTCAAAATTTTAATTTTATTATTATTTTATATTTAGTTTTGTTGTTTAAAAAATCAAAGTCATAATTAATTTTTATAATAAATATATACTATTTGCGATGTCTGGAAATATCGGATTTTCAAAAATCGATGTATTGTTGTTTCGATGATTTCGCACATCACTAATAAATGTATCGCTATGAAGTTGACAACATTGCATACCGAAGACACGGAGTACTCGGCCGATTCGGTGGAATGGTGTACATCGGATGAGACACATGATGGCTACTTTGCCTGCGGTACATATCAGCTGGTTGAGTCGGAGTCGGAGGAAACGGAGGCAACTAAAGGGAATCGTCCGCGAAAGGGTCGTGTCTATTTGTATGCCTTCGACAGGCTCAACGGTGGCCTGGAACAGCTGCAGAGTGTGGAAACGGCAGCGATATTGGACATGAAATGGCTGCCAGCTTGGAGCTGTGACAGTGGTCCACTCCTGGCCACAGTTAATGCCGTGGGACAGGTGGAGATCTATGAATTGTTGCACGCGGAGCGTCAGTTGCAGAAGCGCACTACTTTCGAACTCGGCACAAAGACAGACAGTGGTGTTCCAGCCCTGGCACTGGCTATCGACTGGCAGCGTGCTGCCAACGCCAACGCCGACTGCGACAGCGACGCAGTGCTGCTGCTCGTCTCCGATTCGCTTGGCAACATACATCGGCTGCAGTACACAATACAGGGTGAGCTTTCTACGCTAAGCACCTGGCATGCTCACGGATTTGAGGCGTGGACGTGCGCCTTTGATCGCTGGTGCACAGAACGGGTTTACAGCGGCGGCGATGATTGTCAGCTGCATGCGTATGATCTGCGCAGCGGCACAGCGGAACAGGAGCGCATCTGGACGAATCGGGCACATGGCGCCGGTGTCACCTGTCTGCTGAGTCATCCGCAGCATGAGCATCAGTTGCTCACCGGCAGCTACGACGAGCAGTTGCGTCTCTTTGATACGCGCTCCATGAAACGCACTCTCGCCGAACTAAATTTGAATGGTGGCATCTGGCGCCTCAAGTCGCATCCACAGCGCAGTGATCTAATCCTTGCCGCCTGCATGTACACTAATTTCAGCATTGTGGACTTGTGTAACTCCTCCTCCGATTCGAATGCTGCACTTACTCTGCTGCAAACCTACGATGAACATTCGAGCATTTGTTATGGCGCCGATTGGGCGCCAAATATCGATAAGCTGGATGTATCGGAAGAGGGCGCATTTTCATCGATGTTGCACATGGCAACCTGTTCATTCTATGATCACAAGCTGTGTGTCAGCAGTGTCGAGGCTAACTTTTAAGTGCCATTAATTGTTAAATATTCAAATAAATCGTGACATGGGCTAAATATAATGCAAATGAAATTCAACAGTATTTATTTTCTATGAGGTCTATTTTTATTTCAGCTTGTTATCAACTATTGCACTGTGCTAATGATATTGTTTAATGCGTGTTTCCCAAATTTACCTTTACAATTTTTATTTTTGTTGTTTGTCCAAATAATTTAATATTACTAATTAATAATATTTATTAAAACTGTCATATCGATATGATGTATCGTCAGTATTTTTCTGCCATATATGGTATTTTTTTGTTGTTCCAACTTTTTATCGACTATCGCACTGGGCTATCGTCATCGCTTGAAGCGCCTTTACAAAAGTTAACATTACAATTGTTATTATTTTTGTTGATTTGTGTTGCAATGTCGTGGGAAAAATTAAAGAGGGAAATAACTAATGCGGATAACAAAGTGCAAGCATCGAATGCAAAGTCCACCAACTCTGTACAGGAAGTTAACACAGCAATCGAGGAGTTCGAACAATTTCAAGCGGCAAACGCATCCGAAAGACGGCGTCTCTTTGAATCCAACGAGCAGTTGCTGCAAATTGAAGTCGAACAGGAAACGATCCAAAAGAATGCTCAATCATTGGGTGTGTGTGCCAGAAGTATAAGCATTATAAATCATATTAATTGTGTTTTGGTTTTTTTTTTAGACAACAATGACTTATTAGTGATGGCACAAATGTTGGCGCTCAATTTCAATAAACTGGGCTACAAGCTGAACGTGTGTCGTGATACGGACAACATGGCGCTCTACAGGTTCGATCAGGGATCTAATCGCTATATAACTGCCCGAGTGGAAAATGGTCAACTTACGCTTGTCCAAATGTGTCCACAACATCCGGATTTCTTAAGAATCAAAGCATATCTAAGTGAATCGCAGGATTTAATTGGATTACTAACTAGCTTTGCAACCAAATAGTTATGTTTTAAGGACGATATATACATATAACTATTGTTGATTGTAATTTTTACGTGTAGCTGCTTAAACTGTTCTATAATCACAAATTTCATCTAGAATTGCTTGCCATCAATTACTTAAAATTAAACCCAAAAGAAAAAAAAATTATGATCATTAAGATTTAACAATATTAAACTGACTAAAAGTTACTCCAATGTAACATGTATAGTAATTAATATTAAAATTGTTTGCCAATTTATGTTCTACTTAAAAATGTATACATATTTGTATTTTTATTAAATTATGACCCTAAAAATCTCATTTATTATGATTTATATCAAATTGTTCTGAGAACCCACAACAAAAATGAGATGGAAAAAAAATATTTTTTTTTTTTTTTTTGCAAATTCATATACAATTCAATCCCAAACATTGTATAAACAGTTAAAGTCAATTTCTCAATAATAAATTATTATTATTTCGTTATTATTCGCAAAATATAAAAGGCAATGCTCGTATATATGCTATATATACTATATATTTTAGGTATCACACGCTTTATCATTTTCTATTTGCATTTTCGCTTCATCGTTTAACAAGTCTTCAGCACCCATCTCGCCCGATCCTTGATCTGTCATCCTACGGAGTAACCACATTCTGTATCCAGTTGAGAGCACCACGAATCCGGCGTAGACGCGCACGTACGAGGAAGCTGCAAATGAGTAAATATTCCACATAGGCACGACGACCGCTCTGTTTATAGCTGCTGCTGTTGTTGATGTTGTTGCCATTTTGAGGTCGACCCTCACACATGATCTTCGTGGTCAGCGAGAGAAGCCACTGCAGTATCTTAAAGAAGAGAACAATCGATGATATGTAGGTCAAGTTGTAATCAAATCTGAATTATTTCTTAATGACCAAATGTATAATTTCAATAGTATTTCTCAGGGAATAATACCGGAACCGGTTCCCTTAACCGATATTAACCGTGTTATTTTAAATACCGGCACCGTAACCGAAATAGGATAATGAAATTTTGACACAACATTGACTATTACATAGCGAACATTTCTGCATCATTAACTCAAAAATAGTGTTTTATGACTTATATCACTCTTCTATTTAATGAGCGATATCATTTTAATATCTACTATTAAAATAACTTACAATTAAAGTTAGTTTTGTCTTGATAAAGCACGTACATATAGTACGTATATATATTGTTGTTAATATATTTTTGTATTAATTTTTTTTAATATTTATGTTGTGATACCGGAACCGAGAAGAAAAAAAAAACTAAATATATTCTTACCGAAAAAGTTATTTCGGGACGTACCGGAACCGATATTTGTTTCCCTGGTACTTTCACTTTTAATATTACAATTTTAAGCACTAGTTGTCGAAATATTTAAATGTATTAAAGGAAATCTAGTAGTTGGACTCACCTCTGGACTGTTGGGCATGCCGCCAGACTTGAGCCATTTGGATGGCGCCCAGAGGAAGAGCTGCAGCACATTGGCCGCAATGTCTGGACTAACGCGCTTTGAAGGATTGGGATTAAGTATATTGTAGATGAGCTGCTGCAGTAGCGGTGGACAGGCATCGCCCAATGGCGGCAGCTGCTCGTGTCTGTAGTCGCTATTCCTCAGCGAATAGGTGAGTTCGCCATTGACGCGGGCCAAGCCACCGCTGGCCGAATAGAAGGGATTGGGCAGGCCAAAGATCTCATAGGCCAAGGCACCACATGCCCACAGATCGGCCTTGCTGTAGTTAAGCACGGCAAATGGTCCCGGCTGTGAGTTGAAGATCTCCGGTGCCATCAGAGCTGCATTGCCGCCCTTATCAATATCATTGGCGGCATAGGGCAAACGGAGTCCATGCACTTTGTCCGCCAGACAGCAGCCAAAGTCAGAGAGCACCAACAATGGGGATTCATCGTTCGGCTGCAGTTCAATCAGCACATTATCCGACTTGAGATCCCGATGGGCGACACCATGACGACTGAGATGTGTGACCGCCTCGAGCATTTGGGCGAGCAGCAGGATTTTGGAACGTGTGCTCAGTTCACTGGTGTCGAGCAGGCCACGCAGACTATGGTCATAGCGTTTCATCAGCAGATACAATGACATGTTGCGTCCATAACCCTGAGGATTGATGCGTTGCGGCTGCGCAATGGGATACAACAGATGGCCATCGGTAAAGTTCTTGACCTCATCGCAAAAGAAGCCAAACATGCAGACGACATTCGGATGCGGTGGCAGCGCCAACGTCTGATGTTGTAACAAACGCTCCCACTCATCCGCACTGGCGTTCATGCGACGCTGGCGTGCTGGAACCGTCTCCTTGTACATGGCACGGAGTATGGACAGAGCATTGCTCTGTATATCATAGTTGAACATCATTTTGAGTGCCAATGGATAACGCTCAATGGAGCCGGTGTCCAAATTCAATTGCTGATCATAATTGTAGCCAGCTGACTGTTGATTCTGTCGAGTGTGCTCCCGCTCCTGCGGATACTGCTGCTCCTGCTGCTGTTGCTGATCGAGATGTGCTGCTTCTGTGGTGGCCAGACCCTCCACAAAGGCAGCTGCTGCCGTAGGTTGACTATAATTGTAAATGTTGTCAACGGAACCACCAAAATTATGCACAAATCTTGACATATTCTGTAGCGGTGACATCATCTCATGATTCCAGTTTGATGAGCTGCTGTTGTTCAACGGATTGTTGACTGTTGTCGTTGGGGCTCCATTCCTTGGACTGCTTGTGGCGGACATCTCTGTGGGATTCGCCTCCTTGTCCGGAGTCTGCTTGAAATTGGCGGCATAGACAACAGCTGCACATCCCTTGGCAATGGGCGGACCCACGTCCAGTTGATCAATATTAAAATTGCTATTCAATGTCTCCGATATCTCGTCATGATTCCACGCCGCCTGCAAGCGACTAGCTGCCTCACGAATCTCCCAGCACACGCCCTCCAGTTCATCCTCCTTGCTCAGCACACCGGATCCCGTGGCCAGACTGACGCCGACAAGGGCAAAGAAAGGCGCCGAATCGCCATAGAATAGTTTGCGTGTTGCACGCTTGCGCAGCTCCTCGGAGTAACCGGTGGTCACCCGGCTCAAGATGTTATCAATGAACAACTTGCGCGCATGTTGGCCAAAGCGAAAGAGTCCACCATTGGCCGGTGGGACGGAGGACGGAGGGCAGCACCTTGGCAACACATTTGCAGTTGGCTGAGATGCAGCTGTGCTCTAAAATTGATTAAACACTTGTTAATTTGCTCTAATTACATATGCATATCGTGGCTAGAGCTGGAACCAGGTACTCTCTACTATAAGTTGATTTTCAACCGATTGTTCCTGAACCAAACGTGGCCAGTATGTGTCACATCAACTTAGATGCATATCCTATCAGTTTGGTTAAGATATCTCAAAAAACAAAAAACTTTTCCATACTAAAACTTGATATTCGACTGATCGTCTCTATGGCAGCTATATGATAAAGTGGTCCGATTTGAACCAAATTTGGGCAGGATGTGTAATACCAGCCCAGATGTATATTGTGTCAGATTGGTCGAGATATCTCTAAAAACGAAAAAGTTTTTCATACTAAAAATTCATTTTCGATCAATCGTTTCTATGGCAGCTATAAGATGTAGATGGCATATAAAAAAAAAAAAAATTAACTAACTTTATCAGCATACGGTATTCAGGAACCACGTGACAAGTTTATAGTGTCTAGCTCTTACGGTCTCTGAGATCGACGCGTTCAAGCAGACTGACAGTCAGACAGACGGACGGACATGGGTCAATCGACTCGGTTGTAGATCCTGTTCAAGAATATATATACTATAGGGGGTCTGCCCGGCCCCTTCTGCCAAACACATTATACCCTTATTTGCCCATTTTTAAAGGGCTCAGGGTATAAAAATATCCAAAGATCTGTTATATTTAATTTTTTTTAGTCTCATACAGTCTAGTGGTTCAAATCTTAACAGAACATCGATTTTAAAGTTCACAGTTCTGATTGTCACATCACTTTTAGCGAGCACTGTTGTTTTTCCCAGCTCTAGTGGTAGATAACATGAGACAAACTTACCCGTAGAACATTAACGGATGAAAGGGGAAAGCCTCGCTTGCTTCGTGTCTTTAAATGGCTTTGTTCCAAAATGTTGGAGTGTATTTCACGATTCCAATAGCTTCGTAGAACGTAGCGACCATGTTTGACAAGTCGCACTGTTAACAGTCTCACAGACATTTTCTTTTAACAGCTGCAACTTGACCTTACAGTTGCTGTTTGTTGTTGTTGTAAGCGAATACCAACAACCCAGGCAGCAAAACGCCTATACATATAGAAATGCACATGTAAATAGATTTATGCATTATAATGTGTGCCAAAATTAAACAATAATATATATTTGTATGTATGAGCTCACCTTTTTATTGTTTTTGTATTTGGCCTATGCTTCTGTTTCTATTTTGTTGTCCTCGTCCTCGTCCTCTCTGTCTCTGTCGCACTGTTTACGACTTTTGTCATGCGTTTCAGCTGTGATCGCCGGCTATCGATACTCGATAACAGTTCCAACTGTCGCTAATTTTTGGGTAATTGCGTCGTAGAACTTTTGTCCGTCACTGCAGTAATTGTAATTGTAAATATATACGAAGAATGCACATAACTATATATATTGTCGAATTGTGATTCTAGCTAGATTCCAAATTGTTATGAATGTTCTTTTCGATACTATATTTTTTTTTAACGTGTATGGGAAATTCGATTTTGTTCTATGAATTGTGTACTGATAATTTTTATCCAAAACTCGCCTTGTTGATTGATTTTCCGGCTGCTACTAGTCGTTTCTATATGTGTGCATATACATATGTGTTAATTTCTATTTATGTGTTCGTCGTTAACATCGATAATTTGTGGTAGAAAATTAGATAATCACGTTCATCCACATACCAGTTGCGTCGTAAAAAAAAAACAATTAAAATTGCGCTTACGAAACGTTAATTTTAAATCACAAAACAGCCAGAAATTCAATTTCAATTATATCTTTTTAGCAGCCGAGTTTGATTTTGTATCAATTTAACAATAAAAACAATGGAAAAACTCACAAACACAAACAGCTGTCAGTCTCCTGCTCAGGGCTGCACTGCACTTTTATCGATGTGACGTTAGCCATCGTATATGTGTGTACCCTATCGATAATACAGTGCTGCGAAGCGATTGCAAAATAAGACGGCTATCGTATATCGATTGTTGACATTAGTTAAAAGCGCTTTAATTGAATTGTTTTTGTACATACAGCAAATATTCAATTGGTATTTAAACATAGCACTTTCACTTGGGACCCAACATTTTCGTTGGGTCAACCCATTCCTTGAACTGCTCCTCTGTAATACCTTCCTTCAAGGCCTCCTCCTTGAGTGTGGTGCCATTGTGATGCGCCGTCTTGGCAATCTTGGCCGCCTTGTCGTAGCCAATGTGGGGATTAAGGGCTGTCACCAGCATCAGTGACTCGTTCATGATCTTGGCAATTCGCTGCGTGTTCGGTTGAATGCCCTCCACACAATTCCTGCTAAAGTTAACGCTGCCATCAGCTGCAAATTGAATACAAATGAAATGAGACCAGGATTGATGAAGTGGATGATTGGATGGTTACTCACAGAGCAAACGAATTGAGCGCAGCACATTCGACACGATCAGAGGCTTGAACACGTTCAGCTCGAAGTGTCCATTGGATCCGCCAATACTGACTGCCACCTGGTTGCCCATCACCTGGGCACACAACATGGTCATGGATTCGCACTGTGTGGGATTCACCTTGCCCGGCATAATGGAGCTGCCTGGCTCGTTCTCTGGCAACATAAGCTCACCAAAACCGCAACGTGGTCCCGATCCCAGGAAGCGTATATCATTGGCAATCTTCATCAGACTGACGGCAATGGTGTTCAACACGCCGTGGACCTCAACCATCGCATCCCGAGCAGCCAGCGCCTCGAACTTGTTGGGCGCCGTCACAAAGGGCAGGGATGTGAGCTCGGCAATGCGGGCCGCAACCTGCTCGGCGAATCCTTTGGGTGCATTGAGGCCAGTGCCGACGGCTGTGCCGCCCAAGGCCAACTCATAGACGCGGGGCAGACAGGCGTCAATGCGATCCAAGGCGTAACTCAATTGCTGGGCATATCCGCTGAACTCCTGGCCAAGAGTCAGCGGCACTGCGTCCATGGCATGGGTGCGTCCAATCTTGATTATGTCCTTGTACTCCACCGACTTGCACTCGATGGCGTCGCGAAGATGCGTTATGGCGGGAATGAGACGCTCGTTGAGCTCCATGCCCACACAGATGTGGATGGCCGTGGGGAAGGTATCGTTGGAACTCTGGGACTTGTTCACATGATCGTTGGGATGCACGGGCTTCTTGGAGCCCAGTTTGCCACCTAATGCCTTGATGGCCGCATTGCTTATCACCTCATTGGCATTCATGTTCGTCTGCGTTCCCGATCCCGTTTGCCAGATGACCAGGGGAAAGTGTCCCTTCTGATAGTATTTGCCAGAGATGACATCATCACAGGCGGCGGACACCGCATCCGCCAACTTGGCATCCATGCCAAAGTTCTTATTCACTTCCGCACAGGCTTTCTTCAATATACCCATTGCCTGGATGATGGGCATCTAAATAAAGCAATAATTTAAGAGGGTATATTGGAGGATCAAGTTAGATTGGTCCTCATGTTAATTCTGAATATTTTTTGCAAGAAATTAACCCGACTGTAAGAGACACTGTACTTATCAGATTGTAATGAAATTTTTTGAATATCATATATGTATGCCTTTATTCTTGTATACAGTTTTCAAATTGCCCTTGAAATTTGTGACTTTTAAAATTTTCATTTGTGAAAAGCAATTTAGTTTCAAACCTCTTTTTAAATAATTTATCCAAAACTTAAAAACAGTTGAAATCAAAAATATTTGGTTATAAATCCCGCGATTTTTAAGGAACTGTTTTTAATTTTAGATTAATTTTTCCTTGCCAATTTTAGTTTCTCGAATTAAAATTTGCTGATTAAATTTTTCTAATTTGTTATTTTCTAATTAAAAGTAATGTGTTCTTATAAAAAAAAAATTTAAAATTTAGAAAAATGTCACAATTTTAAATTGCGTATTTCCACAATTTTATATTCCTGCTTAATACAGTAAAAAATGGGACGAAGCCGAAATCAAAAATGTTCTACTAGTTTTTTTTAATAAATGTTAAATGTTCCTCATTTCTGACTTGTCCCTTTTTTCTAATTTTGTAAACTCTTTATTGCTAATTACAAGATTTCTAATTTTGTGTTTCTAATGTCTTTCTTCCCAATTTTGATATTAATATTATTTGTCAGATAGGTTGTATATAAAGTTGAATAAATAGATAGATAGTTACCGGCATGCGCTCGGCAATGTCGCCAATGGGAAAATTGAGCTTGGAGCGCATCGTCTGCGCGCCATATAATTTATCGGACGGCACCTTGAGCTCTCCAAAAGTATCCTGCTCAAGGCGAAATTTTCCATTCCCATTTCCATTCCCCTTGTCGCTCTGTAAGCAAATGATCAGTTGCTGTTTCTGGCGAGGATCAGAGCTCGTCAACTTACTCCTTTACCCTTTTTACAATCCTGCAAAATGAATGTGGTGCCGACTTGTCGACGACATTGCGCCATGAACTTTTTGGGCGAACTACAAATCGGAAATGGACTTCGCAGCATTTTGCCAAAAGTTAAAAGATGATTTACAATGAAAAACCGAAAGGACACCAAAGGGAATTTCTTAAAATTAATTTCCAAATAATTTTCTATGTTTGTACTGTATTTTTTTTTGAAAGCAGTTAATTTATTTTTATTTTGAGAGCTCGTGTCCGACTGAATTCCAATTGAAAAGCTGGCGACTTCAATTTCGTTTCCTTCCTGACACTTGAACAAATGTTGACTTTTCGCTTAGATTAGATTGTAGACTGTAGACTATAGATCGTAGATGATGTCGGTTCTACTTGGGTCCCAGCATCTCTTCGGGTCTGACCCAATCGTTGAACTGCTGCTCCGTGAGGTAGCCCAGATTGATGGCCTCCTCCTTGAGTGTGGTGCCATTCTTGTGCGCCGTCTTGGCAATCTTGGCCGCCTTGTCGTAGCCAATGTGGGGATTAAGGGCTGTCACCAGCATCAGTGACTCGTTCATGATCTTGGCAATGCGATCCTTGTTCGCCTCGATGCCGTTGACGCAGTTGGCCGTAAATGTCCTGCTGCCATCAGCTGCAAAAGAGATTCGTTTCATTTATTTCAAGATTAACTCTTGTATATTTGATATTTGGTTACTTACAGAGCAGGCGAATGGAGCGCAGCACATTGGACACAATCAGTGGCTTGAACACGTTCAGCTCGAAGTGACCACTGGCACCGCCAACAGTGACTGCCACCTGGTTGCCCATAACCTGAGCTGCCAGCATGGTCAGGGATTCGCACTGTGTGGGATTCACCTTGCCCGGCATAATGGAGCTGCCTGGCTCATTCTCTGGCAGTGAGAGCTCTCCGAGACCGCAACGTGGTCCCGAGCCCAGGAAGCGTATATCATTGGCAATCTTCATCAGACTGACGGCAATGGTGTTCAGCACGCCATGGACCTCAACCATCGCATCCCGAGCAGCCAGCGCCTCGAACTTGTTGGGTGCCGTCACGAAGGGCAGGGATGTGAGCTCGGCGATCTTGGCGGCGCACTTTTCGGCGAATCCCTTGCGGGTGTTGAGGCCAGTGCCGACAGCTGTGCCGCCCAAGGCCAACTCATAGACGCGGGGCAGACAGGCATCGATACGCTCCAGGGCATAGGCCAATTGCTGGGTATATCCGCTAAATTCCTGGCCAAGAGTCAGGGGTACCGCGTCCATGGTGTGAGTGCGGCCAATCTTGATGATGTCCTTGAACTCATTCGACTTGGCGGCCAGTGCATCGTGCAGTATCTTAATCGCCGGCTTCAGATTGTTGTTCAGCTCGAGGGCAACCGAAATGTGGATGGCAGTGGGGAAGGTATCGTTGGAGCTCTGTGACTTGTTCACATGATCGTTGGGATGCACGGGCGTCTTGGAGCCCAGTTTGCCGCCCAGCAGCTCAATGGCGCGATTGCTAATCACCTGCGAAGATTATACACGAATTAATAGAGAGATCAAGAAAAAAGAGGCTTTGATACCCTTGCAGAGTCAATGTCCAACTGATCGTTCCTAGGATACAGTGGTCAGCTTTGCATAAAATTGGAATGGCACTTATAGAATAACGTCAAATGCTTAATCTGTGAGATTGGTTTACATAACTCAAGAAACAACAAAGTTATTCATACTTAAGATTGCATTTCGAGCGATCCTTACTATGTTAGCTCTATAATCAATTTACAATTCTCTCTGCAAGGGTATTAGAAGACGATCTTCAAGATTTAGATTTAGAGAGCGCACCTCGTTGACATTCATGTTGCTCTGGGTGCCGGAACCCGTCTGCCAGATGACCAAGGGAAAGTGATCGTCATACAGTTTGCCAGAGATGACATCATCGGCGGCCTTTGAAATCGCCTCGCTGACCTTCTGATCGAGGCCAAACTCCTTGTTGACCTCGGCGGCGGCCTTCTTCAAGATTCCCATGGCTTGCACGACGGGTTTCTAAACCGGAATATCGAGAAACTCTTGAGAGGATTACACATTTGAAATGTGTCTGGACTTACGGGCATACGTTCCGTGGATCCGCCAATGGGAAAGTTGATCTGGGAGCGCATCGTTTGGGCGCCATAATATTTATCGGCTGGCACCTTCAGCTCACCGAAAGTGTCGCTCTCCACACGGAACTCCTGCGAGGATGAGGCCTGCAAATCAAAGGAATTATTTATAGAGATACTGGAATACTGGAATACTGAATATTATGGCGATTTCCCGCTGACCATTATGTGTTTTTGCTTTGACTTGTCTTAATCAAATGATTGCTGCTAAGCGAATGTGAATGTGAATGGTCTTATCTGATGACGACCATAAAATACTCGTACAACAATCGGCAACAAAATCAGAAATCAGAAAAAACAGAAATCCGAAAACAAGACCCGAAAGAGCAAGCTCAACAAGTAAAGCCTGTTCCAAAGTTGCGCCAACATGACTCTTGGATGACCTACACCACGTGCCAGTATTTATGTATGTACATATGATTTACAGTGAGTCAAGTAAGTGCTTACACCAATTAAAATACAATTTATATATGTTTTTCATTGTAATTCTCATAATGCTCTCAATAATTTTTCCAAAAAAAACATAAACAACTAAAAAATAGGGTATACAAATAAGAATACAAAAAAAAAACCAGTATAACAGCCATGTAATTGTTTTGACAAGGAAAAATGCAATTTTTATTATATTTTTAAAAATACACTGGTGCTCATTATTGCTTTTTTAATTGTTCTACAAAACAGAAGTTACTCTTAATAAAAAAACGTTGAATTTAAATTTTAAAGCACAAAAATTACTTTCTTTGGAATTAAGTTTGTACAGTTCCAGATAAATACTGAGTTCCATTGTGATTTAACCATTGTTTAAAATAATAAACAAATATGTAATATATATACATATATTACTTAACTTATAACTCATTTTATAGTTATTACCATTTACATATGCAAGTTCTATTACAGTGGCCACTACTTATGAACAACCATCTGAATACAGTACAATTGCTTTAATAAACCCAAAATAATTGCCCAAATTTGGAGTAAATCGACCAAAATATGCAATTAAGCAAATTATACTTTATACTTATTTCCGTTTTAATAAATAAACATTTTTGTATACACTACAAATTAAATGACACACTTTAAATAACACATAAATCGTACTTCGTCAGCTTTATTTGTATTGCAGGGTATACAAAGTGCTTCAATGCCGAACAGAAACCTCAACGACCAACGGGGGTCGTTTTTGCGCTACTCAGCAACGTATCTCTCCTCTGTGTGTGTGTGTGTGTGTGTGTGGATGTTGAGTAGCAGTGATTGTGTGCTTTTTTGCGCGTTTCACACTTTTAAGGCCTACATAAATACACATGTAAAACATACAAACATCTACCATATGTGTATGTACAATTATAATCCACAAGCAAGTGCTAAAAGAAACAACAACTAGTTAAACAGTTGCGATTAAACAGAGCAGAGCAGTGATAGAAGCAGCACAGCGGCTGCAAAGTGCTGTCGAATAAGCAACGGTAGTGTGTGGATGCTAACCGGTGTGGATAGTGGATTAAACGTCTCGCACCTCATTACACAAACAAATACATCCATATGTATGTATGTACATCCATATGTATGTATGTGCGTCGATTTATTCAATTAGAATATAACATTAATATATATAATTAACCGGTTTTATTTAACAAAACCAGAATAAGTGCCGATTTATTGCGTGTGTAAATTTATTGCCAGCAGTTGGCAACGCGAGAGCTTTTGAATTTTTAAAATTACAAGCAACAATTAAGGATATCGAAATCATAGTTAACAGAATAATCATACGACTTTTTTAAAATGTAATAGATGTCTTTTGCCAAAAGGATATATATCAAGTTTAAATAGCAGCTATTTTTTTCTTAAACTAAAATCGATTTCATATAATCCGACTTATATATTCTTCGTAATAGCAATGATATCATGTATTAACTACTCAAAGTTTCATAACAAAGCTTAAGATAGCACAAGTACATGCATATATTTAGATAAGGACATCTAACTATGCAGCAATATGATGGATCGATTGATTCAAATCCAACGGTTCCAAACTGAAGACGAAGAAGAACTTCTAACTGGAATTTGGCTTGCCTTCTCCAATTGGATTGGTGAACGATACGTTCCACAATTTGTTGGAATATTGCACAACTTGTTGATAGTGATATTTGTATAATGCACTCTAAAAGTATGTGTGTAATTTGTTTAAATGCTTTTACAATTGCTTTTGGGGTCCGTTTAACAGCTGCACACAAATATGCAAATAATAGTACACAATTACAATTTGCCGGCATTTGCTTCATTGGCATATCAATTGATATCACTTTGCATTTCTTTTGAGTGAATGTACAGATGATTGCAGCTTGGAAAGTTTAAGTGTGGATCGTTGCCTTCAAATTGGCCAAAAGCATACATAAGTGCAGGCCAAAACAGAAATGCAAAAATTACATAAGCGCACATATTCCACGATAAAATCTCCTTACCATGCGAAGACTGCAAGTTGCGCTAGCCCATGGTTTGGTCAGCTGTTGCACGCCGCGCAGCGTGGAGCGTTGCAATAAGGGTAACACCATCTTGACAGAATATTTGTAGTTAAATACAGCAATGGCAAAATAAATAAAGCCGCGATAATTTCACTCGCCCTAAACTAGCGGACCAGGCAGGCAGCACAACAACAAAAACAATAAGTACGATAGACGATTAAATTGATCGCTATATCGATAGTGGAAAGCATATCGATGGGTATTCATCGTATTGTAGATATTTGTTGTGCAGGTGTAGTTACTACTTGTACTTAATGTTTTAGTTATAAATAACTTAAATCTGTTATACTTTCAGTTTTATGTACAATTATTTATTTTATTTATTATTTATTTTCCAGCCGCGGCATGTTGTAAGCGATAGGTATATTGAAATATTTATCGGCCACCTCTAAGCAACAGCTGAGACAGCTGTCTGTGCCGAATCCCTGTTAGGCGATAGAAAAGTGCTGCAAATAGATTGGAAGTTCGGAAATTGAAAAGCTAACTAAGCCATCGCCAACACAATGTCAGCGTTAATGAAATCTCTGTGCTTGGCCAAGCAGCTGAGCTCAGCAAATCCACGCCTGTCCCTTCAGATTGCCCGCAATCGTAAGTGCATTTCCAACAGCGAATTCTGTTTTGTTTACGTAACTTTTGATATGTTTAAATGCGAGTAACCGAACGAATAAATGAATTGAATTGCAGTTGCCGGCTGGAATAAGGATTACACTCCGGGAAAGTATCCTAAGACCGATAAGGAGCGCGAGGCTGCTGCCAAGAAATACTATCTGCTGCCAGAGGAATACAAACCATATGCTGACAATGGCTTGGGATATGGTGACTATCCCAAAGTTGGCGGTGGTCTTGGCGTTGAGAACAAGGATTCCTACTATCCCTATGATTATCCCGAGCACAAGCGCAATTTCAACGAGCCCGTGAGTTCATCAATTGAATATTTGCAGTATCAACAATTTTTAATATTTAATAATCTTTGATAGATCTCAGCTGATCATGATTTGTATAGCGAGGATCGTTACTCACAGGCGGAGAAACCACGCTATAGTAATTCCTACTACTTTCTGAGCTTCCTGGGCGTCATGTCCGGCTGCCTGGCGCTCTATTATTGGTTGGAGGACAAGAAAATGTATCGTCCCGTCGCCGCAAAGCAATATCCATCCGACGGCGTCAAGCACTACACTTTCGAGCGTTAATCGCATCCAGGAATCCAGTAGGCGGAAGATTGGAATGGAACACAATTTGTGATCTATACACATTTTTTTTCTATCTTTAAATTCATTTCTTTTCGCCTTCTGATTGTTAAATAGGAAATTTACCAATGTAACATTAAAAAAAAAAGGAAAACTAAATTGTAATGTCTTCCCATTTCCATTTCCCATCTCATAAAGGAGATCTTTTAGAAACATAGCCGAAAACAAGTAGACATGTCTGCAGTCGAGCGTACGCGACTGTGAGAAACCCTGTAAAACTGCAGATTATGCCAAAAATCCAATTCAAATCATCAAAAACTTTGCTGGAAATTACGTATTTATTCCAAGATACAATCCAAAAAGTATTAAATATTAATGCAGGTTACAAATCAATACAAGAAATCCTTAGATTAAACTTAAACCAATGCTAAATGATCTTAAATCCTAGAACAATGAAATGGAAAAAAAAGTGGCAAACATACAAAAACATAATTAGATACCAAATGAGATGAGGAATTGATGGCGCATGGAATAGGAAATGTTTACTCCACAATGTAGTTGGGATGCACGACAAGTAGGGGATCATTTTCCAATTCATCGTCGCCAGCTCCTCCCCGTGGACTCTTGGCGATCGGTTTAAGATTTGAGGTCTTGAGCGGTATGATCACCTGATCGTGATAGATCAAACGATCGATGAGCTTCTCGATGAGGTTCTTGCGGGAAATGAGCTCATCTTCGGATTCGATTTGTTCGGCAACCTGCTCCAGATACCAGGTGACCACATCGCTGCGCTTCATGCCCGTATCGCTGCCCTCGACCTCGCAACGGGACTCCTCCGCCCGCATGTGCAGCACCAGCATTGTCGATAGGTTCTTGTAATCCTCAAAGGACAGTGTGAACTTCTTCTTTTGCAGTGCACTGCCTGAGGTCTCCATGGTGGCATTGCCATCGACCTCGGGATCGGCATCCATGTTGGCCGCCGCACCATTGTTCTCCATATCGATATCATGCTCGATACCATCATCTGCATCCAAATGATCGTCATCGTCCAGATGGATATCCGGTTGCTCCACACGTATGATGGACTTGTTGAGCAGACGGAAGGCCTCCTTCACGTGACGCTCGAGCACACGGTTGGAGCACTCCAGCTTGGCCATGGCCTCGCTGAGGCGTATCATGGACTCCAGCTGGCGTACTGTAATCCGCCAAGTGCTGCGTCCCGAGGAGCCAGTGTCCCGTTGCCTCAAATGTCCATAGTTGTCCACGAGCATCTTGCCCGCCTCCGTGCCAATAATGGGCTTGAACTGGCGGGCAAAGGTCACATAGCGTAGCACCTCTTCCCGGCTATACGCACGCTCCACAGAATCCTCAATGTTGGAGTGCAGATCGACAATCTTGCGGGCAATGGCATAGTCCACCACCTCGTTACACTCATCCACCAGTATGAAGAACAGATCGAAGCGAGACATAATTGGAGCAGATAGCTGGATATTCTGTTGCAAACTCTTGGAGCGATCGTAGCGTCCGTTGATGGGATTGGCAGCAGCCAGAATGGAGGTGCGGGCATTCAGTGTGGCTCGGACGCCGGCACGAGCTATGGATATGGTCTGCTGTTCCATGGCCTCGTGAATGGCCACCTGATCCCGCACATCCATCTTGTCAAACTCATCGATGCAACAGATGCCATTGTCGGCCAACATCAAAGCTCCCGCCTCGATGACAAAATCAAAGCTCTCCTCGTCCCGCACCACGGCAGCGGTCAAACCCGCCGCTGAGGATGCCTTGCCGGATGTGTAGATGGCACGTGGTGAGAAGTCGGAGACCTGTTTAAGGAACTGCGACTTGGCCGTGCTGGGATCACCCACAATGCAGACATTGACATCGCCACGCAACGATGTCTTCTCGATGGTGGTCTTGGCAACGCCTCCAAAGAGTTGCAGGAGAATGCCACGCTTCACCTCATCGTTGCCATAGACGGAGGGGAAGAGGCTGCTGATTAGATTCTGATACAGATTACGATCCTTGGACATTTCATAGATCTTTTGCCATTCGGCGTCCGTCATCTGTTTCTTCATATCCTCGGCCGTCACCTCGGACATGGGCAGATCTGTGCCGCCGAAGCGAGCTGTTGTCGCCTGGACACTGCAGGCGAGGAATGCCATACGATAGTTGAGCTCCCGCACACCCAACGCCTTCAGGCCAGTGACACCCTCAGATCCCTCGCCGGGCTTGTGGCGGGAACCCATCTCCGCCTTGGTGCCCGGCGTGCTCAGCACACTCACGTCGGGAACGACAATGAGGGTGCCGGTGAAGTCGTAGCGATCGCCAGCCTGTACGGTCTCCACCAGCTCCGACCGTAGAATGATCTCCACGGCGCGGGGAATGCAACCGCGTGGCAGTTCCGCCTGTGTCTCCTGTATGCGTATCTTTTGGAAGTCCAGAAAGAGCGACTTCTCCACATCGAGCATGAAACGGCGACGATTGGAGCAGACGGGATTACGACAAATTGTGGGATTGGTGAACTTGAACTGCTGCTCCACGTTGCGTATCTCCGTCTGGCAGTCGAGGCACATGAATGTGCCGGATACAAGCTCCGGATGAACTGGATGTGTGCGCACCACTTGGCCAGAGATCCGTATAAGTGTGCCGATCTTGGAGGTGGTCAGATCACGGACTTTGTGACGCGTCGGCACCTCCGTGAACGCCACATAGCAATCCTTGTTGGTCTTCAAGCCAATGCGATCCTTCACATAGTTGGACACGGATTGGCACAGAAACGGATACACATGATAATACTCCTCGATGATCGCCGTCGCCAGATTCTGATCGTATTTCTCCACATCCTCGAAGCTCACCTCCAACGTACAGCGATCGGGTGACTCCAGATTGGCAGCTGGACGCGTATATTTGATTTCGCCATCCTCTTTGAATTCCTCCAGAAAATCTTGAAATAGCTTCTGGGTGCGTATTCCCACTTCATCTTTAACACGCAGCTGTCCGATCTGAGCATCCGCAACATCCATTTCGCTTGATTTCTGTACACAATATGTAAACGCGCTTAAATTCGTTTGGATTTTGTTTCGATCACTGATGCTATTTATTTAGCTGCAGCTGCGTGTTTTGCCAATTTTCGCGCCTTTTTCCTTGACAATTCGCAATGACAGCAACGACTTGCGAGTTATCGATTGTTATTCGACTATCGTTTAATATCATGCATTGCTGCACAAACATATGCTAATTGCATTATAGTATTCTTATTATTATTATTATTATTCCGTTTTTAATGAATGAAAAACATTTACTCGTGCTAAACAACTTTCATTGTAATTAATTACCCATTTTTATAATTGAATTTGAACTTGCTGCAACAGTTTAACAGCACTGTCTCACTTTATCGATGATTGAGCGCGATGTTCTGCACACAGTTTGACAGCACTGTTGGCGCAATCGATTAATGTTCTTGGCGCAAGTTGTCATCTCTAGAGCGTGCAAGTTGCGAAGAGGGGATTATTGATTCCGACAAATCCTTTGGTCGAATATTTATAACTAAAGTGATTGCATGGGTCACCTTTGCTATCTGTGCTAATAAAGAACACTAACGGCAGTAACCTTTGAAGAGCATCTGCTTAACTGATTTTTTTTTTGGCAAATCATATACCCAGCGACCCACACACACACACAACACGGAGTGAACACACAAAAACACAAACACACACACACAAGCAAAATGGTGGACGCTGCCAGACAAATGCTCGATGAGCTAATGGGCCGCAATCGAAATTTGCATCCCTCCGAGGCCGGACAGGCGGTCAACTGGGAAGATCCAGAGGTAAAGTACCAGATGTATCACAACAGATCATTTCTATTATTCTCATTGTGATATAATCGAAATTCTTGGCATGGCTGCCCAATGTTTTTAATGCGACATTTTTGTATGGTCTACGTATTTTTATTGTTTTTCTTTTTGCCGGCGAATAGACACTGAGTGCTAAAAGTTGACTAACACATGTCATCAAGGTTCTTATGATTCAAATAACAATTACAAATGTTGTTTACATTTGACAGTTTATAGCTTAAAGTCGATTATTTACATACTCTAACTGAAATATTATTATTTAAATTATACATACATATGTATATTCTTAATGTGATTGATATATGTATGCTTCTTTGGGTTTTATATGTATTTTTATTATATATGTTTGTATCTGTTTCTTTCGTCTAGTTTTGCCAGTTCTACAATGTCAAGTTCTGTCCCCACGACCTGTTTATCAACACACGAGCAGATCTCGGTCCCTGCGTGCGCATCCACGACGAGGAGGCGAAACACTTGTACGAGGAGGCGCGTCCGTCGCAGCGAAAACGACACACGGAGGATGAGTTTCTGCGTTTCTGCAATGTGATGCTGCACGATGTGGATCGCAAGATACAGAAGGGCAAACAACGTTTGCAGTTGATGCAGCGCGATCATCCAACAGCACCTGTGAATCAGGCTGCCAAGCATGAGGAGCAGTTGAGCAATCTGAATGCACGTATCAATAAATTGTTGGCCGAGGCCGAGGAGGCGGGCATTCGCGGGGATGTGGATCAAGCTCAGGATCTAATGACAATCTGCGAGGAACTGAAGGAGGAGAAGGAGACGTTGCAGCAACAGTATGAGGCAAATGTCAAGCAATTCAATAAACTGAGAGCTGCACCAGGAGCAGCGATCACGCCCACGTTATCAGCGAACGCCACGGAACCGCCAAGCGGTGACGAAGCTCCTGCCCACAGTCCCACATCCAACAACAACAACAGCAGCAGCGATGCTGTCGCCAACGAAGGCAATGAATCCCCAGAAGCTGCCGAAGAGTCAACAACAACAACATCTACAGCCACAACAACTGAACAGGCAACAGGAACAGGCGGTGGTGGAGGTGGAGGAAGTGCTTCAACTGCCAGCGATGCTGCAACGTCCGATGAGAACAAGTCGGACGCTAAAACAGATGGCAAATCGCCAGTCAATTGGTCTCACGATGCGCTGCCCGAGAAACAGATGAAAGTCTGTGAAATCTGTGGCGCATTCCTCATTGTCGGCGATGCCCAGCAACGCATCGAGGATCATCTGATGGGCAAACAACATTTGGGTTACTCCAAACTGCGCAATGCCGTCGCCGAAATCAACGAGCGACGTCAAAAGGAGCGCGAGGAAGAAGAGCGAAGACGTCGTGACGATCGTGTCCAGCGCTTTCACAGCAGCTACGATAATAGACGGTAAGACAAAACAACAGGAAGTTATAAAGGATTAAGAAGATAATGTATTCAAATTGTCCAGAAGTAGATAAATATGCAAAGACGATACTTAAGAATTGTAAATAATTCTGGGAATCAAACCGAAACAAATATATGTAGGTTCCAGTTTCAGTTCCGTTACGTCCCGAAACAACTATTTCGATAAAACTCCATTTCTGTTTTTAGGTCTCAGTAACATTTCAAAGGACCCTTACCATCACTATCAAATTCTAGCAAAAGATTATTTTTTTTTAAGAAATTAATAAAATTTGAATGCAGAACGAGTGAGGATTTCAAATCATGATCAAAATGTCATTCCGCCTGATAATCGGTTCAGTATTGACAAAGTTATGACGGTTTAACTTTGATTAGACTTTAGATCTAGCACTTTATAGTTCAAAATTGTTCTTCAATTTGTCATAATTTTTTACGAAAAATTAAGCGTCTCAGAATCAATTCTAAAGTGTTGTTTTTTTGAATTCATGAGACCTAATATTTTCTTCATTTTGCATTTAAATCTAGAAAAACCTAACTGAAACTGTTAGTTGTTTCTTAATATAAAGCACAATGATATATCTACATACAGTAAAAATTTAAGGAAACATTTCCAATTGACTGAAAATGTTTGAGATTTCAAGATTAGTCAGTAAAAAATTAAAAAAAAAGTGCGTAAACTTATTTAAAAACTATTAACATATATTTTAAATAGAAATTGGATAAAATTCGTACAGAAGGATGGTGCTGAGAATCTTGAGCATTGCATATTGTATTTTTTTCAACGCATATTGGAATATTTATAGATGATGTAGATGTTATTATGTACGATCTCAAAGAGAACTAGACAAATAACTTTGATCAATTCTATGTGGATGGTATTTTATGAGTTGATATAATATTCATTATTAAAAGATTTAATAGATATTTGCATTAATAATTTGCCTTCTCTTTCATATTCGTGCAGCGATCAACGTGACTATCGGGAACGCAGTCGTGACTATGCGCCCAATCGACAATCATCGGATAGAAGGCATCGTAAGTTTGCACACGTCTCTCGAAATCTTAAATCACAAACTAACAAAAGATTTCTTTCACATCTTGTCACAGATCACCACAAATCACATCACGGTCATTCGTATTCACGGAGTGGCAGTCACAGCAGCGGCAGCAGCAGTCGCAGTCGGCATAATCATTATCGTCACGACAGTCGGGAGCGTCATTGTCGCAGTCGTAGTCGCAGTCGCTACTAAAAGGATACCAAAAAATACAAACAAAGCAAAAGAAAACAATAATAACCAGAGAAGGAAAGAACGAAGGCTACAGCAACATACACAAAATATAAAAACAAATATTAATAACAAAAAAAAGGAGAAAGTGAATGATTCTTCTGTAATCTAATTAAGTCAAAGATACAACAACAACATTAACATCAACAATCGCAACTGCAACAACATCGACAATTGTCTCTGTCTCTGTCCAACGCGCTGTCCCTGTCTCTGTCTCCATGCAGCATCGAGGTACTCCAAAACAATAATAATAACACATTTCAATAATATGTCAAAAAAAAAAAAAAAAAACAATTCAGACAGCCTAAAAAAACCAAGACACATGTGTGAGCTTTCCAAATATGCGAATGGAGGTGAGTTGAAAACAATTAAGCCCAGTACTCCTTCTACTCTACTCGTACACTCGTTCACCCGTACTCGTAGTCCAAAAAAAAAAAAGACATGTTATCTCAATTGTACAGACAGGCACAAAAGTCTCCTTCTATCGCTTGCTAAACCAACTCCCAAAATTTCCCTTAAAAAAATGAAAAAAAAGAACTATAACTGAAAAAAGCTCTTTCTCGAAAATCACATCAAAGATGCTCACCTAGAAACGCACACACATATACACAGCTAGTTACATCTGTACGCTGTAGATAGAGAGTTTCACGAGATCTTTTCCGGGTCTGTTCCCATCTATATCAAAAAGAATCGCCTAGTTTTCAATTTGTTTCTACTGTTTAATTATATGTAAATATAGCTAAATACTTTAATCTAATCAGTTCCACAATTTTATCAAAATAGTTTCAATAATTTAGTTGGTATTGTTCCGCATTTTAGTTTATAAAGTTAAATGAACTAAATTTAAAAAGAAAATACTTACAGATGTTTCAACAAAACTCCTAGGATATTATATTTCAGACTGTTCCAATTCCACAGCGAAATAATGGAATAAAAGAATCTCGATATTATTTGCAATGAAAGTCAATTATATTTTAAATTGAACTGAAAAGATGAATCTTTTTAGTTGTTTAAATTTCAATTTGTAGAAGTTATTAATAAAATTGTCATTGTAATTAACAATGTTATTCGGAACAGATCCCAAAAGTCTCTTGCTTTGCACTAAGCGTTAATGATTGTATCGACAAATACCTACACTGATAACCGATAACTGATAACTGCGACTTGCCTTGACACAACAGACGTAACCGGGGTTAGGATCGATTACCAACTGATTGAGGATAAAAAAAACTAAACTCATGGAATCAGGTTAGTTGAATTTTTAAATATTCGACTGATGGTTAATGGTTAAAAACTTGAAACTTCGTATGCCTCTTTTCTATGCGGGGAAGGGCAGCACGTCTACCCCATATTCACACACATACATACACACACGAACACCCACATAAGCAATATCCCAACAACTACAACTACAATTACACCTACACTTATGTATAAATATCACACAGTTACAAAAAAAAAATATTACTCACTGAACCGATGGGAACGAAGGTATCCTTGTTGTAATCGTACTTGTTATTGGAGAATACGTTCAATTGATTCTACCAGGTATTTAAAACTCAACTCAACTCGACTCAAACAAATTAACTAACCTCAAGAAACCAACAATTGTTAAGTATATATGCATATACCATACCATAATATGATATAGTAACGGGTCAATCATTTAGAACCTTATTTTTTTCAATTTTAATTAAATCAATTTTAATAATATTGCTTGTCGGAATTTTTATTATGACCTAAATTAACAAGCTCTGATCCTTTTTTTTTTACATAAACAGTCCGATTTCATTGTTCCGTTTGAAATGAAACATATTCGGGGCTTTTGAAGAGTTTAATAAAGATCGTATTAAAAAAATAAAAATTCCGACCTTAAATTTTATTTTAATGGTTTGATTTAAAATTAATAAATAAGTAGGTCTAAAAAAAATCACCCATTATAATGAAAAATCCACACAGATCGCGTTATTGCAATTGCATGGGAATGGCATGTGCTTTGTGGTGTTTTTGTTGATGGGCAGGGACTTCGATCAGGGATTATCGTTTTATTTTCAATGCCACAACCCCCACGGGGCTGTCCTGCCCCCTAACACCCCCTTTTCAGAGGTATGTAGTCCTCGCTCTCTCTTTCTCTGATTTTCTTTCTATCTCTCTGTCTGTCTATCAATGAATCTATATCTTGTAGTCAATAATATAATAGGCTCCCAAACACGTACCAACAACACATGAACAGTATCAAGTAAACGGCTTTCAGAGACTCTCGCGATTCAGGTACATTTTCTCTAAATAATATATATGCTCTTTCCTAATTAATTAACTTCATTTATTGATCGTTCTTTGTCTTTGTCCGATTGTATACTAAAATTGTATACTAAAATCTTAAGTAAAATATTTTATCTTAACATGTATTCGAAAATTATGCATATGGAAAGAGCATAGAAGCTTCGGCTATGCCGAATTTTCTATCATGTTTATTGCTGTTGTACTTTCCTATGTACATACATACTTAATACCACAAATCGAAAACAAACTTAAGAAATACCAAAGAGAACTGAAGCAGTGATCGATATTTTGTGGATCGAACTCGAATTCGATATCGAAACATCATGAGCAATCGATTGAAGATGATGATAATGAAGAAGAAGACGAGGTAATTGCAATTAAATTCAACAGAAAACAAAAAAATAAAAACAAATCAATTTTTGTAAATTTTCTTTTAAATCACATAATGATGTGTATTGTATGTGCATTCGATTTAGATAGGAGAGAGTAGTACTTGCTACTATATAACTGAAGAATTAATAATTAATGCCAGGCAGGCCATGATACGTATGTGTTAAAACGATCTCTCTCTCTACACTCCTGTGTATTGTTGAACCACGCCCCACTTCCCCCATTTTAAAGCTTAAACAGGTAAATTTTTTGTTTGTAAAATACATTTAAGAACACTAAAAATTTAAATACACTAGCAAAACAAGTTATTACCTATTGTCCCGAGTCCCCGAAAGTTTCCCTACATCTGCTTCTTACCAGGGGTCAAATTAATTTGCATTTTGTACTCACAAATTAAGGATAAACTTACACAAATCGATGATTTTTAAAACAGTAACCGTAACATCTCTGTGTATACAATATACTTATGACATTCGAGATAATCGTAACAATCTTACTCGAATTATATCTCATACATACTACTCTCTACTTTCCCCTTAAAAAAACAAAAAAAAAAAAAACCAATACAACAACAATTCACTTGAGTTAAAATCTCCTCCAGCTGGTTGGGTTAGCTTACACTGGGCAATGTTATCGATAAATTTGTTGTAATGCCGCCATTTTGTATACTCATGCTCTTTTATCCAAACATTGCAGGATCAACATGCGACAAACGGCCTGAGAGTTCCTCTCACACTCCCTCTCTCTCGGTTTTGACTTGGTGAAAATTGTTGTTGTGATTGTCTGCGGTGAAGAATTTCTCCAGGTAACTTCTATGACCACAACACCCAGTAATGTTTCTTCAAGACAGACGAAAGACGACGATGCCGTAACGAGTAACAAGTAGCGAGTAACGAGTGGCGATTAACGAGTAACGGTGACGGGATCACCGCATCTACTTCTCTACACTCATGTTAACTGTAATAACTGCATGAGATACGAGGTGAATTTCAATTTCTCTCCTTTTATCTCTACATATATACATATATGTATAACTAAATATATGTATTATTATATATATATATATATATATATATATATATATGCATATGTATATCATACAATCCTATATATTGCTTCCTCTGCCTTTATCTGTCTGTTTTCACACTTAAAATTGAAGAAGAAGAACAACAACACAGACACAACAGCAACAACAATTGTTATAAATATTTAATTTATTTTATTGGCATCGTTGTATCGTTCACAAACATTTGCCATTGTTTTACTATATAGATAAATATTTATTTATATATACATTTATATATATATCTGTAACGCATTCATTGATCTTCCACATAACTTCGAATTGTTTGTGAAGGATCACGTCGCACCCGCCTTTCGTTATGTATTTTAGTAAAAAAAAAATTATATTTTTTTTAATTTCATTTTAATTCACATACATAAATGTTTGAACGAGAAACTTAATTGAAACAAAAAAGAAAAACATACACAAAAACAACAACTAATTAACGACAACAACAACAAATGTAGTCATGTAAAGCAAGTTTTTAATTATTACATATATAACCTACATTTACAATTAATAATTATTAAATTAATGATAATAACATTCAGTTTGAGACTCGCAATAATTTTCTAATACAAAAAAAAAAAAAAAAAATGCGAAAGAAAATACGCAAAAAATAAAAATGAAATGAAAAACATTTGCAAAAGTTTGCAAATTCCAACAAAAAAAATAATAAATGCTGTTTTTCTTGGCCAGGGAGGGGGTAAAAATAAAACAGGTGCTCATAAACATAATACTAATTAAATTACTCATTCGACAGCTGTGCAAATTAGTAATCTAATCTTTTGGCGGTAATAGAAAAGTTTCATCTAAAAATCAACTTTCAGCAAATTGTTGTTCGATTTACTCCAAACAAATTTGTTGAAATCAGAGATAGAAAATAAGAGTTATGGTTTTAAAAAAGAGTAATTAAACCTTTAAAAAGCACAGGTTCGAATAAAAATGTATATTCAATATTTAATAAAATCAATAAACAAAACTTATTAACAATTTATTTAAAAAAAAATAGTATTCAGGCATCGAATCCTTACGATTTTGACAAAGTTATGAAAGTCGGTCTATTACTTACTTTTGCACAAGGCTATAATTATTTTCGAATTAATCGGAGTAAAAAAACAAGACAAGTTTAAAGTTGATTTTCTTTTAGCAATTGTATATATTGTATTTATTTGTATAGATAATATGTATACGTATTGTAATTTTGTGGTTGCCATTTACTGCATTTCTTTTTAATATCTACAATTTCTATAAATGTATATATATAACTATGTATCTTTATATCAATTTTGGTAATCAATAACATATTTATTCCGGAATTTTCAACATCTATAAAATGAAACAAATTACGAAAAAAAATTTTTTTTGGCAAACAAAGAAAAATCATGTCTTTTGCGAATATTCATATATTATATATGTATGTATTGCATATTTATAATAAAAAAAAATTGCATTTTATTAACAGTTTGATGCATAATAAGTAAATGTAAGTATAATAATATTGATAGATTGTTAATCAATTGAAAAAATAGTGAAAAATAGCAATCAATACAAAAAGAAAAATAACGGATGTTGAGCAAATTGAGAAATTTGTTATTTTGCTAACTTACATTGAGAACTAACAACAAATTTACGGTTTATTTTTACTGTTACATTTGTTTTTTTTTTCTTTTTTTTTTTTACATTTTTTACAATATTTGCTGTTGGCAAATTTTAAAAATTTATTGAATTTTGTTCTTTGCACTTTCAACTTAAATTCAAAGTATGCTGCTTGCTATAAAAGTGTGCCCAAAGCGCTGCAGCTTTTCTTTGCATTGTGTAAAGTTTTTAAATTTCTTCTGAAAAAATTCACAGAGTATGTAGTTTATAAAAAATGGTGTGCTTTTCGCACAGATAAAAAAATACGTTAATACCTAAAAATGTGTGTGTGTAGGTGTGGGTGTTCGAATGGAGAGAACGCCTGTGTGTGTATGTGTGTTTATGTGTTGACATTTCGAGATAATGGGCATTATTCAGTTAAGCACCGGATAACTTAGGCTTTCAGGCTCAGGCTCCAGTTTCAGTTCCGTCTCCGGCTTGAGTTGCGATTCGAAGCTTCTGTCATGGTGTTTCATCTGTAAGACATAGCTGGCTGGAGTGGAACATCGGCTGCTCCCTGGCTGTGTTTGTGTCTGTGGCCCTGGTTCGCTGCTAGTGACAATGCTCCGTCACATCGACAATGACCGATTTCTTCCAGCAAAACAGAAAGTATCCAATGCCAGCGCCCAACACGACCATCAGACAGAGCCACACATTGTATGTCATGAATATCAACATGAGCAGGAAGGATAGTGTCACCTGTAGCACATGGAGCAGTGTCTGGTACAGGTGATTGATGGACAACATCGTAGGTCTATAGCACACAATAACACACATTTGATTAGAAGCAATTTAATATCAGACATCATAACATCACATTTGTCCCATATAAAAACATAAATAAATAAATTAACAAACAGTGAATAAAATTGGCAACTGTATTAGCTGTTTACGATAATTAATAAAAACTAGCATTCGATTCGTTAATTGCATTTAAACATTTTGAGCGCTTCAAAACGATCAATCAACATAGATAAAATACTAAAAGTTATCGATACATGTGTCGGGTGCTCTGTTGACAGAAATTACAGAACTTTACAGTTGACTTTACAGTTGCTGTTAACACATGCCATGTAAATGTAATGTTAATGTAATCTGTAATTTCTTTCAGTCGTTTAAATTACGAGGTGCGTTTGTTAAGTTTGAATATATTCAAATTATTTTTTATACATTAGCGTGTATCTAATAATTCTAAAGCTACTCATATTCACAATATAATAAATCTACAAAAATAATGTGCATCATTTGAGCGTTCCGCAAGGAGTGCAGTTAATATCTATGTTAGTAGTTTCTAATTGTTATTTAAGGGACACAGCTGGCGGCTGTCTAGACTCCAGACTCCAGAATCTGAATAATCTATTATATCAAGTATCGGATATCGGGGAACAGGTGGTATTCAAATTGGCAACAGTTTGTCATAGCCAATAAATCAGAGACGCGACTGTTTCAGACGGACACACTTAACTTAAATGTGCTAATGAATATAAATATATCACATATGTGTAAGATATTACATATTACATATAGGATGCGGTACAGTTACAGGAGGACTCTTGGCATACTTACGGTTGTTTGTGCACAACTTCGCCAACATATCTGAGGGAATGATTTGATTTTGGCGTGGGCACATTTAACGGTTAACAGGAAACGGGTAACGGTTGCGTGTGTACAAATACAGATGTAGGAGGAGGGGAGATCAGTATCACATTGTTATCGTTATCGTTATCAATATGCAAGCGTAATTGCGATTATTGTTTTGTTTTGGTTTGTTTTGGTTGATTTTGGCATTTATATCAATAAATAATAATAATAGTAGTATTATAATTATAATTATTTGATTAATTTGTTTTTTTTTTTTTTTTTGGGGGGAATTTTGTACAGTCGAGTGTTGAATAATAAACAAGATAATGATGTGAATAATTTACATTTTGATGTTGATGTTGAACGGAAAGCGTATTTGGATTTAGACGAATGATACACACAAGAGGCGATATTTAACGGTAAACGGCAACGAAAACGAGAGAAAGAAAAAGAATGAGATAAAAGAAAGCATTAGAAATAATATATACAGAAGACAGCACAAGGCACAGTCACAGGCACGGGCACAGGACGAAATTCGAACTCGAACTCAAAAACGAATACAACATGCAACTGGAGGAGGATTAGTAAAAGATGAGGATTACTCACTGCACGGGCGACGGCGCTGCGGCAGCGGGAGGAGGAAGACGTGGCGCCTCTGGATTACGCTGGGGTCCCGTTACCGGCCGATACTCCAGCAGATTGTATGTCTTCCAGAACAGATACTCGCGATAGTATTTGAGGCCCTCGTAGAGAAGGGCCAACAGGAAGATGGCGATCATGGAACCAATAAGACCTCCCACCGTCTCAATGTGCCACCAGGAGAATAGAATGGTCTCATTGTAACCAAAATGGAACTATGCACGGACCAACAGAAAGTAATCCATCATTATAGCCAGGAAGAGTATGTTGAAACTGAACTGAACTGGACTTACCGCCATAGACATCATGTGCTCCATGCCAGTGCCCGTGCCGCCGGCATGATGATGATGGGCATGGTCATGCATGCTCATGTCCATGGCCAACTCACCGTGAGGCGTCACCAGCGGCGGATTAAGCGTCGTCGTGTCCAAATTGCTGCCATGTGCCATGTGCAGGGAATGATCAATCAGCTCTAAAAATAAAAACAAAGCCCAGTTTCATCAGAAATAGATTATAGCTGGAATAGGAGGAACTACTTACCGACATTGGGGTCGTGATGATGTGCATGAGCATGTGCGTCCATTTCGACTTTGTTCTATTGTTGCTCTGGAATCGTGGCCCTTTATTATCTGAGTATCTGTATCTATATTGTGAATGTGAATGGTGAAAGTTAAGTGCCAAATATGTAACAAAACAATTAAAAAAAAAAACAATAACAGATCCAACAAAAAATAGATTGTACACATATTTGTATTTAACTGGGTTTTCGGGTGCTATCGGGTCCACTATCCATCAATTGCACAGCTGGCAACTAGAAAGTAAATCATTCAAATGACTCAGCGCACCTTTCACCCGGCATACAGCTCAATCTGAATGCGATAGAGACCAGTTACTTGCCTCACTTTATGCTCCACCCATAATACATGTACATCCCATAACCCCGTTCCCTTTCCCATTCCCACTCCCACTCCCCTAAAGGTCACACATTCCTTTGGCTGTTCGGTTTAAATGAACTTTTAATGAAATTCCCAACATTACTTGGCGTGCGAATGCGTAAATGTCTTGAAAGAGGGTGTTGAAATGGCATCCAACTTCACTTTAACCTCACTAATCGATTATGATTGCATTAACAATAATGCTGCTCAACTATGGGCTACCCTATACTGCACACAATCGTTTATAACTGATAGCATCTTGTCTAAAGTTCAATTTTGATTTAATCAAATTGCCTTTTCTATAATATTTTCAGATTTGATGATGAAAGACCATTTTTGCCATATAGTACTTAAACAACTTACATAGCAGTTTCTCAATTACCCCTCAAAATCTGAGCATTTGAAGTAGTTATGATATGAAAGTAAATATATATTTCTGAATTTTTATTATTTATTTACTTTCAATCAAATTTTTATGTAGTTGCCTTACTAGTTCACTTTTTCGACTGTGCTATAGATCCCAAAATTCTCATAGTATATCATATAATACTACTTATCAGACTAAACCACACTTTGGCCTACCGCAAATTGGCGTTTTGGGTCAGGAAGACTTGAGTAAGGTATCTGTTTTTGTGGGATAGAGGGAAGGCTTTACTTAAAACTGAATAACAATAACAATCGGGGGAATTCAGATTGTTTTTGTGTGTTTTGTGGTTCACATATCAGAATACCAGACAACGATGATAACGTGCATTAGAGGGTTTTTTTTTTTTGTAACTGTTGTTGTTACTGTGGTGCATGCAATCAGTTGAATATGAAAAAAAAGAGGGTAGTGTAGTGCTTTTAAGGTCATTCATAAATAGACATTATAATGGATGGAAATGGGATTTGAGCGTCACATATTGCATATTATACTTAAAAAGCTCTCTTTCTTCACACTTTCTCTACCCTTTCTCTATCTATCTCTGTCTCTCCTTCTGTATTACTCTAATTATAGTCAAGTAGTGCTGTCTCAATTCTGTGTAATATATGATCGCAGATAACAAATACATGAGTTGACTTAATCAACGATCGTTTGCAATAAGATTTCTGTGTATGCTATAATTACTTTGTTTTGGGAAATTCAAATGATTCTCTTTACTGCTATATTTCTTCGCTCTCCTCTCTCTGTCTCTCTATATAGTTCTTTTGCTTTTACAATTAAATAGTCACGCGAGTCTGTAAGTATCCGGGGATATCACTGATCAACAAACACGTATTTACCCGCAATGAGAAACAAGTTGTGACTCGCGTTCTACATTAATAATTGCGGATCCGGTAACTATCTGAGCTGACCAGGTTAACAACAACAGCTTAGAGAGGGGAAAGAGAGAGAGAGACAGCAATAAAAAACAAGTATTCACAATCTCATTTCAAGAGTCTCTAACAAAGAAACCGCAATAAAAAGCAGTTGAGCTTTTTGGAATTTCAACTGTCAGAATGTGTGTCTGTGTGTGTGTATGTGTGTTGCTTATGATAAGGAAAGCAAATCATTTTAACACCAAGTGCAATCATACTAATTCTTAACTCGAAACAGAAGTATACGAGTATATCTGACCCCAACTAAGAGGTATGGCCCATAACGGTTTCACAGCCTTTCAGTTGATGCCAACCTGGCTTTAATAGACGTTCACCTTGAAGCTTCGCTTGCCACCCAACTGGTCTAACTGGCTGCACAATTCCAACATTCAAATAAATACCTATGCTAAAGCATTTTTGAAATCTACATTAACACTTTAAGATGTTAACATTTTTAATTAAAGTCCAAGATCTCATTAAATCTTAAGTTAAAACTATTTGTAATTATTTTTGATAATGACTGCAATGACTAGAACTTAAAAGTTTTACTATTATATATATATTCTCTATATATATATATTGATTCATAGTTGGATTCATCAGTCATCGTCGATTATTTTCTTGTCCCACAGCCCCAGTTGACGCATCTGGATTTGGTAAAAGCGCTCCAAGATGTTGGCACTGCAATAATACTCGGTTTCAACGGAATTGTACATGCGACAATTTGAGAAGATTCTAGCCATATCGGCCATAAAGAGGCGACGGGTCTTGTAATAGCCTCGGCTTAGACGTTGCCCAATTGTGGACAGATCCATCGGATACTTGACTAACTTATAGTAATCGGGGGCATCTCTTGTATTGACGGGACTCAGAAATGGCCCAGCCAAGGGATGACGCCGGACAGCTTGAAGCACACATGTGAAGACGGTCATCAGTTTTGACGGATCAAATAATTCGTCAATGCTATTAATATTGGGCGCTTTGCGATTTGTATTTATTTGCGGCTTCCATCCGACATCTCTTAGACCTGGAATCGCGTCAACGGGTATGGCTCTGAGACCCTCCTTGAAGCACGTTAGACCCCGCCGTATGGTTTGAGGCCCCGTTTGCTTTTCCAGTATGATCTCTTTGAGGATATTGCTTTGTTGTTGAACTATCGATGTGAATTCAGTATATACGATACTTGGATGCAGTTCACAGTGCATTAGAGTAGCGCCACTATACTCCTTGATATATCCCTGATAAACAGGACGGTCCAATCGAATATTTTGGGAAAAGCCCGTCTTCTTAAAGTACCCAATAGCATTCAAATCGGCAAATGTAAGCAAATTCTTGATTCCCCTCGGTACAATATAGTCTTTTAGATGATTCATCAAATGGCTGCCATAGCCCCTCATTTGCTCCGACATCGAGACGGCACAGAACACAATCTCGGTGAAGCCCTGCGATGCAAACGTACGAAAACAAATGCCGCCAATCGTCTGCTTCGATTTGATAAGGGCCAAGTTCTTGTGCTTTGGATCGAACACCATCCGGCTGATATATTCACGGGGCATCTTGGGAAGCTGATGGTAAAACAGTGACTGCAGTGTGATCAGAATGGCAGCGCTTTGCTTATCGATAGAACTTGTTCTGGTAGTTGCCACAACATGCAACTCAATAATTCCCCTCTTCTCTTCGTCCTTTACAGTTTTATTGAGAGACACACTGAAAGGATCCAAGAGTCCTGGCTTGATCGCAGACATCGATAAGGCTTTTTGGGCACGATCGACGACATCTTTTGGCAAATCATTCTCTTCATTCGCATTCTCATCATTCTCATCGGCAAGTAATATTTCTATTTTTGATTTCTTGAGACGAGGCTCTCCCTTTTTTGTTGTCTTAGCTGTCATGCTACCTGTATTCCAATTCATTTTGGCCATTAATTTGCCGTACTTGCTTTAAGACTAGTTCAATCATAGCAAAAAAAAAATAAATAAAATAAAAAATAGCATGATAAAAATGTGCAATTTATAAAGATTGAACAGAAATACTTTTGCTTTGCAGCAAATCAACGTACGAAATTATCTAAAATTCAACTTGAGCAACAAAACTACGGAAATAATTACATACATATCTGCATATGTTTATTAGGGGGTTTCCAATTGTAAAATTGCATATCGCGTTGCCAACGCTGACCCGCAATTGTGCAACACTCCCCTCGCCATTGTCGTAAAAAGATTAAGCTAAATGTTGTCTGGTTGCCTGATTTGATTTGGCAATTCACGTTATGTTTCTTTCTTTCTTTCTTCCATTCTCCTTTTCTATGAGATATGTATTTGTCTCGCGTGAAGACTTTCGATTTCAGCTGGATACATTAGCAGCCATTAGCAACTGTGAATACTCGTAACGTCAGTCTATAAAGGTGTTTTCATAACTTTCGTTGATATGACAACTCCAAGTATGTCGTTACTTTAAGCGCATGAAAAGGAAATGAAAGAATCAAAGATGGCGGCACTTATAATTATCGATAAATGCAAGCGAGGAATGTGCCTTTATTTATCTGAATGCAGTTTAAATATGCCCACATCTACAAAGTAAATAAATCTATATGTATATATATTAATCACAGTGTTGATTAGTAAATTTGCTCGTAAATTTACAAATTTGCATTTATTTGCAAGACATTTGATCTATTGTGCATCGCAATGCTGACACTTGTAATCGTTTTCGAAGTGCAAACTTGTTTGGGCAACACTGTTCAAATAGGGAGAGACAAAGAGAGGAAGAGACAGAGAGAGATTTTACCAGCTGACAGTCGGAGACTGTGAGCAATTCAATATGCATGACTTTGTGAGTGCGTTCAGTTTGAATAGCCGAAACAAGTTGGGGAACCATATTGGGGGGGGGGGGTTAAGGGGAGCTGTTGTCTGTTTGCCTGTGTGTGTGTTACGTCACAGTGAGCGGCACACTAGGTTGCGAGACAATTGCAAATATTGCACGATTCGATCTAAATTCGAAATCGATCGAAAAAAAAAAGATTTTATTACCAATACAAATGCACGTGACTTGCTTAAGTGTGCAAGTTTTGTATAAGTGCATATATGCATATATATATACATTCATTTATGTATGTATATATGATTGTTTGTTATTGTTTAAATGGCAAATCGAGTGATTAACGAGCCACTGATAAACGAGCTTCGCACGTTCTTTTATTTATTGATAAGTGTGTATTATAAGCAACTACAGCAACAATTACATATTGTTATTGTACATATACAAATATAAGGGTACTTACTGCACTGCACTTGATGGCTGCCCCTGTGTTTGTAACTGTGAAGTGCTAGTGCGAATACGAACAAGAATTCGAATTCGAATGCCGGTATGAAAACTCAACGGAATGTGCAAAGCTGAAACAGAAGTCAGTAAAAGCAAAAACAATAAGAAAGATACATATATATTTAATGGGAGTGTAATCACTGATTTCATATGAATACACACACACACACACACACACACAAACACACTTAAGTTTGCACTGTGTCAGTATATCGTAGTAATAAAACGATGGTAGTCAATTTATCGTTCGTTCAGCTTTCACATGCTGCGGAAGCTGCTCAAGCTGCTCTGCTGCATGCAACATCAGAGATGCACAATCAGAACAGCTGTTCGTTCATAACGGCATAATTGAACAATCTACGACAACAAACACTAAGCACTACAATAACAATAACAACAACGACAACGACAGACTGATTAAACCATCTGCGAGCAATCATAAGCTTAAGATTATTGTCTCCACTAATGCACTTTGTTCATTTTGCACAAAACTTTAACAGAATAAATATGAAAAAAAAATTTAAGAAAGTTCACTGACATTGTTATTTAATCACATATTTGTGTTTGTATTTCGATATGCGCTTGCATTGAGCAGTTATATGTTACTTTGTTGCATTATCACACTGCAATTAAGTTATTGTTTATTTTATAATACTGTGTTATTTACTTCTTTTTGCCGTATTGCTATTTATGAAAGCAAAATGCGCACGTCTGCCCGCAGACAACTTGTTCGCACGATTAAAAAACCACCTCCTTCATGGCAGCCAGCGTTGCCAACTTTTTAAAGGGGAAAAAGCTGTTTCTAGCTGCAAAGCATTCAAAAAATTGCTGACATTGCGATGCAAAATAGCTAAAATACTAGTCAACTTTCTTAGCTATATAGCTTTTTTACAGCTAACAAAAAAAAAAAACAGTGTGGCAGTTTCACATTTAAATTACGCCCCGTCCACAAACATCGAGTATTGAGTAAATTTACTTATAAAACTCAGATTATTCACGAACGCATAATATATTTACCCAGTTTTATTAAATTCACATAGCTATATCACAGTAATGGCAAATCAAATAAATAAATAAATACGAAACAGCTGTGCAGTGTATACACAGCTGGTGTCAGTTGTGCAGTCAGTGTGTGCACACGTAAAGCCAATCAGCAGTGTTACAGTGTGCACCTATCAGTTTGAGTTTTAATAATTATTTGTGCGCAGTAGATTGCAATAAACGCTGTTTATTAAATAATTGTGTGGGTAAGCAATGAATTTAAGGTCCGTTTCTTGGTTTAATCGACAATCTCTTTTGGCAGCATTCTATTTTACGCACTTTGAACTGTTTACCATCTGTGGGGCCTGCAAGCGGTGTTGTGCAAAACAAAAACACGTGTAGTCGCTGAGACTGCAAAACAAAAAAAAAAACAGGGTCTCATTTTATTTGTTTTTACAAGAAGTCAATACCAAAAACTCTTCAAGATGGGTATGGTACAGAAGCGTAAGAAGATGCACTATGGCGACACGCATCTGCAGCGTCGCTGGCGTGTACGCAACCGCAGAAGGGATCTGGATCAAATCGATGATGATATGCGCACTCGCAGCGCCGAGTTGATCAACCAGAATGTGGACTTGGATAAGCCGGGATTTGCCCAGTTCTACTGTGTGCACTGTGCCAAGTACTTTATCGATGACAGATCCATGCAGGCGCATTTCCGCACCAAAGTACACAAGCGTCGCATGAAGGCGCTCGAAACAGAACCGTACAGCATCGAGGAGTCGGAGCGTGCAGCTGGACGTGGCAACTTCCAGAAGCCCAAGAAGCGTGTCATTGAGACGCAGCCCAGCAAGGAAGATGTCGTCGCTGGCAAACGCATTAAAGTCGTCGATGTTCCCGAAGACAACACAGACAACAACACAATGGAGGAAGAGGAGGAGGAGGAGGAGAAAGTGGAGAAGAAGGAGACAACTCCAAAGCAAAAGCCATCCAAGAAAGCGTCCAGAAAGAGGGCTAAAAAATTGGCAACATAAATTGCAAACAGTTTTTAGGGCTTTAGTTACGTAGACAACAAATAATAGCATACGATTATTTTTTTTATGTATGTAAACTTGATGAAAATAATGTTTAGTTTCCGAAATATAAATGCAAAAGTTACAATAATTGTGTAGATTGACTTTTATTTAAGTCTCAGGTCATGCACGAATTTCCCCAACCATCAAAAGTAAATAAGACATTTCATTTGAAATAGCATCGTATAAATATATTTGTTTGTATATACACATAAAGAGTTATATATTGTATATATGTATATAATGTAATTCTCAGCTCAGTTGATTTACCCTATACATACATATATGTCATATATATACTTATATATGCATTAAAAACTATTCGAATACAACATGTATACATTATATATAATACAATAGGTATATAGCTGGTTTTATACTGTTATACGTTGCCAAAACTATTGTTATACATTTTAAAAATACAAAAAAAAAAAAAAAACAATTAATTGTATAGTATGTATATATTTTAAATAAATTTTATGTATGTATATTTGGTGTACATTTAGTGATATCGAAAACCAATCAAATTCTGATTCGCATTTAGGACTTTTGAGTATAATAACAAAGAGTTTGAAGTGTTTATGGTATTAGTAGTAGGATTAGGATTAGGATTGGGAGTATGAGAGTAGACTTGGATCCATGTTGAGGTGCGTTCCAATTGGAGTATCCCCAACTCTTTAGACATATTATGATTGATGACTGGGCAGTGTTGATGATGTAGATAATGAATGTGTGTGTGTGTGTGTGTGTGTGTGTGTATATGTATATACATATATACAAAGCCCGACACTGGTGAAAGTTTAAGTTCTAAGGTGTATATATGTATATATAGATATATGTCTATATATACAGGATATTGTGTAGTTTCGACTAGTTTCACAGTTTATTTAAAGTTGGATGCAGCTGCTCGCCGTTTGCCATCGTTTGCTGTTTGCCAGCAGCAGCAGCAGCTGCAGTTCCAGCTCCAGCTCCAACTGATGCTCCTCCTCCTGCCCCTGCTGCCGATTTGGTGGCGCGCCTGCGCGTCGTCGTCGTCGTCGTCATCATCGTTGTCATGGGCTCGGCGCGCACTTTCCGTGGCGGCACGACAGCAGGAGCAACAGGTGCAATCTCTGGTTGCTCGGTGAAGAATGGATGATTGAGCGCCTCTTCGGCACTGATGCGATTATGTGGATTGATCTCGAGCAGGCGACCAAGCAGATCATATGCGCTGGCCGGAAAGCATTCATAGGGATCCAGGGGCTCGGTCACATAGTCACTCTCCTCGCACAGGCAATTGAAAAAGTACTGATCACAGTTCTTGCACACATCGCATCTGCCGTCGGGTGATTCATATTTCCTGATCATTTGCGCATCGCTGAAGATTAGGCGATGACGGAAGCGCAGGCACAGCTTGCGCAGATTCAGTGACTTCGATCTGTGACTAATTGTCACCATGCGCTCCAAGGCCAGCGCCGTCTTCCTTATAGCCCGATCACCGAATATGGTCACGATCTCGGCGAGAGCGACAAAGTCGTTGGGCGCCTTGAAGAATGGATACACCGAGGACAGTATGGAGAGGAAGATGACGCCCGCCGCCCACACATCCACAGCGGTTGTCTGATCCGCATACTTGAGCAGCACCTCCGGCGGCCGATAGCCAGGAGTGCCAGCTCGCGAGGCGTGCACCTCCTTCTTCATCAGGCAGTTGAGGCAAACGGAGGGATTGGCAAAGCAAAAGCATTTCCCGTTCCCGCCACCTGATCGATTTGTGTTGTACTTGCTGCTGCTGCCGCTGCTCGCCGGCTGCTGCTCCGTGTGGACATGGGATGGAGCAAGTGCATCGCCAGCATCGGCTAGACTCTGCTTGGGATCATCTGGCGCCGTTAATTCCACACTTGCCTTTGTGCTCTGCGCTATCTCGTTGACCGGCTTTAGGGGCATCTTGTTCCAGCTGCTTGGCGCTGTCTCCTCGATCAGACGCATGCGTTTGACGGCTCCTCCCAATGTGGCATCCGTTTCTCTTGGACCTGCTGCTTGGCTGACAACTGCGGTTGCTGCTCCGCCCACTCCCCCCGCTCCTGCCTGTGGAGCGGATAACGAATCCCGCTCTCTTGGACGCTTACTGTTGCCAATGACAATGTTGCCCCTTCTCAAATCCTGCAGAGCAGCACCAGCAGCAGAAGCAGGACCAGACTGCGGCTGTGAGACAGTCACATGCTGCGCCAATCCAAAATCCACAAGCAGAAACTGCCCCTGCCGGCGATTATATAGAAAGTTACTCGGCTTTACGTCCCGGTGTATTATGTTGAACTTGTGGACGTGTCGCAGGGCCAGGAGCAGATTACGCATATACATCCGGATCTCCGGCACATCCATTTTGGTATAGAAGTCATGGAAACGATCGTGCGGCATGTAGGGCATCACAAAAGCCGCCGAAGCCTCGCAACGCAGGCAACAATGGATTCCCACCACATTATCCGTGCCCCTGAAACAGAACGAGCGAAGAGAGAGAGAGAGAGATGGTCAGAGAGATTGAAAAAAAAACTTGAGTAATAATATAGATATATAATTAGTTTATATATGAATATTAAAAATTAATATTGAAAATCAACTTAATCTGCTCTTTATTAAAATAGGTCAGTGTGTCAAATTTGGTTGCTCTAGCTCTTATAGTATCTGATATCTAGGAGTTCATACAGATGGGTAAGGCCAAGATGTATTTAAAATTCATCTTGGGTAAGGATAGAATATATATTTAGTATATATAGTTCCTAAGCAAGTTATTAGTTACTGATTTACTTAAATTACCAGTTGAATATCCCCCAATGTCAAAATTGTCGACTAAGCAGTTACCTAATAATCCACACCTTTAAACGGCTTTTAAGCTCTGCCGATTATTGCGATGATTATTACTTAAGCCCTTCCAGCTAAGACGTAAGACGTTAGCATAATACGTAAGAGGTCCATACCGCCCACGTCGACACTGTCTGCCGACGTCACAGCGATGATAATTCGCCAGGCATTGCGCACGAACCAATCCGAGTCCCAGTCATAATTATCAACGCTGTGACGCAATTGGGCAACGCGATTTGCGCAAATTGAACGAACAGAGATAGATATACAAATGTGTGGATATGCTTAACACAGCGAGTGAGTGAGAGATAAACACAAAGGTATGCAGACCAAGTGGACAAGGCAGCCAGGGCTGGGGGAGAAAAACAGAACAGAAACACGCAATGAAAGAGAATGACAGAAAGGAGAGTTAACCGGCCGGCCATTCTGTCCGTCCGTCTTTCGGTCGGTCGCATAAATATTATGTGTGTTGCCGCCGTCAGCGAAATTCAAGTACCACCCAAACCGCCCACAATCTTTGCCCACGCACAGAGCGTCATGCTGTCGCGGCTCCTTCTCCTCATTCTTGTTCTCCGTATTACATTTATATTCAATCAGTTGGTTGTGGCAAGCCATGAAAAATGCAAAACAAACGAAAGCAATCCCTAACGGAATCAAAGTCAGCTGGCAGTTTTATTAGGTTTTCGATAACTCGGATTTATCTTATCTAATCTTAGCTAAACAGAAGGTTGTCTATGGATTATCGATATATGGCCCAATCGATAAATAACACTGGTCAGGACATGACAAAATAATATTGTCAATTTGCGCTCTCTGTGTGTTAACAAAGATCGTCACAAAACATATGTACATATATATGTATGTATGATTTTTGTAAACAAACGTTACACGAGCAAAAAAAACTCAAGCAAGAGAGCGAGAGAGAGATGGTGTAACTGAGAACTGATTGCTGAGAGAGCGGGACACGTGAATGGTGTGTGAAAGTGCAATAAACGTTGGTGCAATGGCAATGGCAACTGGCAACTTAAATAAATTGCAATGACGTATTGACGTAGGCACGTAGAATGAGAGAGACGTCTACATGGCTACCAGCTGACGTCGTTCGTGACGCTGTTAAAGGCATAGCGGCTGACGACAGACAGACAAACAGACGGAGATACAAATTATAAAAAAAAACTGTTTGGTCGTAATTTACAAATGTTCACTTCTGAAGAACTTGAATTAAGACATACCCCATATCGGTCATGCATTGCAACTCCTTCATAATCCGATCCGGATGACTGGTGGGTATATGATGCTTGATCGCAAACTTTCGACGCATATTGTCCGGCAGATGAGACTCGCGTTTAAGCGTTGCCAACAGGACGGTGCTGAAGGTGCCATTGCCAATACGGCTGTGCACATCGAAGATGTGTCCAATGTCGGGTATGCGCTGCAGTAGATCACCAATGGCCTCTGTGGATGGATAGAGTATAATTACAAATCATATTTACATTACTACTGTGACTTTTGCTCTTCTAAGATCTGGCAGCACTCTTCCATTCCCTCTCTCTCTCTCTCATTCTTGAACGCCCGCAACAGTGTTGGCAATACATCTTTTTTTCTCTAATCTAATCTGTCTCTATTCTAAATACAATATCAATTAGGTATGCGTAACTAAACTGCCCAAAATTCCAATTCTGGCTGTGATAAGATTTGATCGACTTATATTGCAAAACATTTCAAAAACTAAGAAACAAGTGTATCGATATCTCCGAGATTTGTATTAAAATGAATTGAATATAATGATAAAATTTAAGAGTATATTGAATACTACCGAACATTAATTAACATAACAAATATAATAAACATACAGAAAATAGCGACTTTTCAAAATTTAAATTATTTTGTGAGTAAATTTAGCTTTTTTTCAGCTTTAATTAACAGCACTGGCCAGCAAGTATAACGAAAGTTGTGAACAAAAATAGATTTGAAAAAGACACATACAATCATACAATTGTACACACACACACACACACGCGCGCGCACACAAACAATCAGTACTGCCATAGGAAATCAGAAATAAAGAGACGCAAAAATCAAAATGGTGCCTCCTACCTTCGCTTTTATTACGCGGCTTCGTCCTGATGCCTGCGTTCATCACCGCATGCTGTTGCTGTTCTATGGCCGGCGGCGGTTTTTGAAGCTTTGCAGCATTATTGTTGTTATTGTGCTGCCTGTGCAGCACCATCATTGGAACTGGCTTGCTGCGAGCAGATGAAAATGCAACTCCAGCTGCTGCTGCTGCAGTTGTTGTTGTTGTTGTTGTCGCCGTCGTCTGTAGTGACTTCTCGTCCTGACGCGCTATTGGAAAGGAGTGAACGCCGCTGCTGGCGCTCTGAACCACACTGACACTCATGCCTTGGAAAGTGGCTGTCAATTTGGGACTGGAATTGCCTCGAGCTGTTGTTGTTGTTGTTGTATTTATAAGTTGCTGCTGTTGCTTTAGCTTGTTCTTGTTGTTGTTGTTTTGCCTCTGGGCGTGTGCATAGTGCTTTGCTGTTGTTGCCGCTACGACCGTGCTATTGTAGTCGTAGCAGCCGGATCCGGAATTAATGCACTTATCCATATTCCAGGCGTCGTTGGAGCTATCAAGGACAGCATCGGCCTGACCAAAGTATGCGAAGCAGATGGAGTTGGGAATTTTGGTTTCCGTTGTCCGGTGTCCGGTTAATTCCGCTTGTAGATTGTTTCCCTCAAGATTACGTTGCTCACTAGCCGTTTTTTTTTTTTGTATATTTCTTTTGCTGTTGTTATTGTTGTGGCGTCGTGTTTTATCGCCACCCTCTTGAGATATTTGGTGGAGGTGTAGAGGGTTTCTTGTCTATAAATACATGGAAATTTTGACCGAACTTGAAAATTGTTTTAATTTGATTTAATTTTTTTGTTTCAGCCAAACGAAACTGACACACATTTCTCACATTTTACATATTGTCAGCTAGTCGAATTTCAAACGCTTACTTTGGATTTTTTTTTTACTCGATTTGAATTCTGTTTCTGATTTTGTTTTGGTGTCTGCCTCTCTCTTTTCTTCCGATGCCGCTGCTGCTACAGCACCCGCTGCCAATCACCGACTTTATACGTCACGTATGCGGGAGCGAGCCACGATGTTGGCGAATATCAGCTGGACTGTTGGCACTAGTCAGCCGCCGCACTTTCCTTATTATCTAATTAAATGCGAGCCATACACCAAGTTTATTTACACTGCGATGCGATGCGATGCGATGCGATGCGACCGACCGACCGACCGACGCGGTCTACTTAGGGCACTGTTGCCAATTTAGCTATTTTATAGCTAGCTAGATCTGGTTATTTTCAGAGCTCATTTGCTAGAAAAATTTCAAAATTGCTATTAGCTGAAATATTAGCACAATTGCTGGCTATTTTAAATATATATTTAGCTAAGTTTTGCTATTATTATTTTTGGAAAAACTGTGCAAAAGTGCTCACAATAACAATATTAGATGCTTTCAAGACAGAAACAGCTATTGTTTCAATAAAAACTTGGCAGCACTTGTGCAGAAGGCTGCCACCCGTTTTAATGGTTGCCACTCTTCAAAATTTCTCGATCTGGCAGCTTGTGCCATTTTAATCAATTGCACCCAAGAAAATTAAACAAATTTTGACTGTGAATTTAAAAAAAAAAAGTTTTCAGAGTTTTTGTTAGAGTTTAGTCGATTTTTAAAATACTTTTTTAGAATTAAATTTTTTACTTCTCTCTCCATTGGGGTGACGAATTTCAAACCTTCATAAAACTTTTTCCTTAACTTTTATCTAATTTCGAATCATTTTTCGGCTTCTGAAAGCCGACATTTATGTACAAAAATACCTCTGCCCAAAAATGGACGTAGCTCAATCATTTTTTAAAATTGCTAGATTTATTGATAATGGCAGCTTAACAGTTTTTCTAGCTTTTGATATTAAAAAAGTGCTAAATCTAGCAATAAAATTGCTTAAGTGGCAACACTGACTAGGAGACCTAAGAGGATCTAGTTCTTTGTGTCACTTGAATATAACGGTGCTCTTCCAAGTTGAATGTGGACTTTGCACAAGCAGCGATCAATGTGAAAAAGATTGTCAATGTGCAGTTTTATATGTTTAAAATGAGTCTGCAGGACGAAAGCTTTCCCGCCGACGAACTCTTCGACAAATTGAACGCGTCGTCGGTTGGGAAGAACCGAAGCCTTCAGCGGCAATGCAATATACTTTTGGAACTCCCTCAGCTGGAACACTTCCAGGAGAACGAGTCGCCATTTTTAAACAGCGACTGCTCCGAAGAAACGTGTGCCAGCGATCCCGTGGGACTTGACCACGATCATGATCGGGATCGGGATCATGATGATCACGAGCAAGCTAAAACCGGTAAGTGCAAGTCGTAATTCGGTTTAAAAACAAATGTGATAATTGCAATTTCCTGATCCTGCAGGATGCAATAATGATGGCGTTACCAATACAAATGCACAGCTGGGAAGTGCGCGGAGCAGCAAGGCGATCTCCTATCAGGACATCCACTCGGCATACACGAAGCGTCGCTATCAGCACGTGACCAGCAAGGTGAGAAAGTATATTGCCGAGATGGATGATGCGGAGCAGAATCGTCGCAGTGCATCTGGCGCATTTCAACGCCATCGATCCATGCCCGAATCCCTAACGCCACGTGGCAATGTCGAGGATCAGCAGAAGCTGGACGAATCTCTGTCAACGGCCAACAGCAGCGAAACGAACACAAACTCACGGGACGAAAGCTATGAACGTCTGTTGAGCGAGAAAGACTCGCGTATCGATTACCTGGAGTCGAAGCTCTTTAAGAAATTCGAGGAAACCATCCTGTTGAGGAAGAACTTTGAAGCGGCACGCAATGACTTGACCGAGTGCCAGGACAAGCTCAAGCGACAGGCAGCAGGTGTCGGGAATAGTACACTTGGTCACTCCCTGCACTCCCTGATGTACTATCCGACACTGTCCCATCCCAGCGAGAGCGAGAGGGAGCGGGAGCGGGAGCGGGAGAGAGTTGCAAAGGGCACACAAACGGATCTGGCACACATGTCGCATCTGTCCGATCTGTCGGACATGCCCGCCATCGCCGCCAATGCGACACCGCATCCCAATGCAAATCTCAATGATATCACCTATGACAGCCGCGATGGATCCATTGAAATACCCTTACTCAGTGTTCGTCCTGAGACCAACAAGTCCACCAAGATGAGTGGCCATCTGAAGCCACTGTTGTTGGACTTTAGCAATGATTGCTCCGAGTTGGATGCCAACGGAAATGCTGTTATCACAGGTAAGATTACATGTCACAATATCATCAATGTATATGTGTATATAATCAATCAATTGCAGCTGGAGGAGATGTTGGCATTAACTCACAGCCCAGTAGCTCCAATCGCATTACCACCAACAATTCCGGCAGCAGTCATCCAAGCAGCAACGACTCCGCCATCGATATTGAGGGACACGAGCTGAGATCACCGCAGCCTCGTTTTCGCGGGCAAACAGTGAACTTTGGTCCAGTTGGAGATTGGAGTCATCGCCAGAATATCATATACATTGACAAGCACAACAATCGTGTCATCGAGCTGGTCTCATTGAATCAAGCGACTCGGATCAGCAACTCCAACTGCAATGCCGACAGCAGCAACAACACGAGCACTCAAAGCCAATCCTTTGGTTACACGCAATACACGTCCAATGCTCATATTAACGGAAACCGGAGAAAGAGATCGCTGGCATCCCGAATGCTCCGCATTTTTGGACCATGTGCACGTTGCGATGATCCCAATCAGACTTTGGATGCCACCAATGCCACATACACGGTTGCAATTCCACTTTTGGGCAACGATTCAGATCGTGTCTGATCCAGAGTCCCAAATACTTATTTACTTGTTTATCCTTAAATCTATCAAGTCTCTATTTATTTTTTGTATTTTTACGTTTTAAAATATGCTGTGTAAGGTGTCTATTTAAGTAGTCATGCATGTATTCAATTATTGTCGGTTTTCATTTTAGTCCTACTTAAGTGCCAGTTTAATTATTGTAATCATCAATTTGTTTAAACATAAATCTTCATACAAATCAAAGAATTTTTGAATTTAAATTTGAATTTAAAAAAACGATAAATCGATAAGCGAACGCAGTCCTGCGCCACTGTGTTATCGATGGTCAACTGCTAAAAATAGTTTCTAGCTTCAAAATTAAGAAATTGCCAAAAATAGGTGGGCAATTTTTAAGTTACCAATTTTGTCATTTGGCCTAAAGTGGTACATATTGCCAGATTGGTGGATTTAACAGGGTGGCAGCCTTTGCACCGGCCGGCAGCCTTCTGCACAAGTGCTGCCAAGTTGTTAATAAAACAATAGCTGGTTCTGTCTTGAAAGCATCTAAGTTTGTTATTGTGGGCACTTTTGCACACTCTCACCAAAAATTTTAATAGCAAATTTAGGTGAATATATATTTAAAATAGCCACATTTTCAGCTAGTAGTATTTTATAATTTTTCTAGCAAACGAACTCCGAAAATAGCTAGATCAAGCTATAAAATAGCTAAGCTGGCAACAGTGATGGAACTTAATGCGAACGATTCGATACATCTCTAATTTATAATTCTAGCCGGCGTCAATTGCAGCTTGATATTTCTGCCGAACGAAACTAATTATTTTATTTTTAGCTTCAAATAAATTCAACAAACAACAAAAGCATGTCTCTTGAACAGGTGAGTGCAATTTAAAAGTGTTCAAATTGCATGGTTCTTAATACAATTGCATTTATATGGAAAGTAGCTGAAAGCGGATGCCGCCGAGTTCACAGCATTATTGGAGCAGGCAAAAAGTGGGCGTGTCAAAGGCGTTCTGACCCAGGCCAAAGCAGAAGTGGAACGTGAGCTGGCCAATTTAGAGATTAAAGCACGTCTTGCTGCCGAACGTCAAGCAGCTGGAACTGTTGGCGATTCCAAAAGGTAAGAGTGAATTGCGACATAATCGATCCTTCTAGAATCTAGATGATATTTGTTTCTTTGTTTGTTTAATTGCGTTGCAGATATCTGCACGAGCTAACCGATTATGGTTGGGATCAAAGTGCCAAATTTGTCAAACTATTTATAACATTAAATGGTGTACAAAATTGCTCCGAGGAGGCTGTCACCGTCGATTACACGGAAAACTCGATGCAGCTCCACGTGCGCGATCTCAATAACAAAGATTATGGATTGATGGTTAACAATCTGCTCTTTGCTATCGATGTTGAGAAGAGCTATCGTAAGTTGAAAACCGATATGGTTGCCATCTACTTGAAGAAGGCGGAGGAGGGTCAAAACTGGGATGTCCTGACGTCAATACAGAAGCGTTTAAAGCAAAAGCAGGACAGCGAAATGGCTAAAGATAATGCCAATCCCGAGGAGGCTCTAGTGAATATAATGAAGAAAATGTACAACAGTGGAGATTCAAAGACGAAACAGGTCATTGCCAAGGCCTGGACCGAGAGCCAGGAGAAAGCACGTTTCGGCCCTGAAGTTGGCGGCGGTCTCGGCAATCTCGGCAATCTTGGCGATTTATAAGCTAGACTGATCTGAATGTATAGGACGAAATGAAGAATACATATATCTATATGTAATATGTTCATTTTTTCAATGCTCGCACGAAATTCCATTTGTGTTTAAAATAAAATATGCAGATAATAATAAATATAAACAATTGTTTGCTTTCGCCAATCGATAACATCAATTATCGAATTTGCGTTCAACTAAAAGGTCGCTGCTATGAAACGTAACGAATTGGGTTTGCTAACGTATATATTTGAATTTGCTGCATTAATGAGCAGTCAAAAAGTTTAAAATAAAACACGTCTGATTATATATTTAATTAGATGCACTCGCTAATTTACCATGACGACAGGTGCGTATGAGATTAGCAACTCGTTGCAAACATTTTCAGCCAGCCACAACGAGATGCCATAAATCGTTCATAATGACTCCAATTCTATAATTAAGCAGAGTCGTCTGCTGCTTTCCAAGTATATATTAATAAAACTGTTGACAACCGTGTAGTTATAGCATATAATCGTATTTATTTGTATTAAATTCTTGTGATTAAAATCAATAATGTTGTTGTTTGCAATACATATGTTTGTAATCTATTCCATTTTTAATAGTTAGTTTGCTTCAAATGATTTAATATTAATAAATTGTATTTTAAATACATTTTAATATATGTTTTGCATTTTATCAATTTCCCCAAAAATAACAAAGAAACAAAAATGTGAAAAATACGTGAGAGAAATATTGGGAGAAAGTTTTGTATCTGCAAGATACTTTTGTTATTGTTTTGTTGTTTTCTTTTAATTATATAATTATAGTTAATTCTGCAATTGCTGTTCTTACATTTTGTATGTGCGTGTGTTGTAAACAATTAAATTGTCCATTTTTTTGCTGAAAGGATTTTTGATTTGATCTATGTATTGAATATATATATGTCTGTATATGTTTTGTAATAATTGTGAATTAGCATAGTTAGGAGCCAGGATCCTCCATTTATATATATATATTTATATATATATTATATAGAGAGAGAATATGTGTGTTTAATTGTTTATTTATATAATTGTATTATAATTATATATGTTTGGTTTACACTCGACTCAAATCGCTTAACAAATATCGAACAGAACTCGTCAAGATTGAAGATTATGGCCGGTTCCAACAAATATTAAACAAAACATATTCGATATACGATATATATATCTTTTTAAAGGTACGACGTACTAAATATTGTTTAAACTTTAATAATCATAAAAAAAAACATTTAAAAAAATAAACAAACTATTTATATAAGTAATTATATATCATTTTTATAGTTCTGCATCGGGCAGTTAAATTAAGCTAATGTTTTTCTCTCTTTCTTGTCGTCAAATAATAACTGTAAACTGATAACTGTATTCATATATAGTGGATAGTTAGGTTATGGGATTCAATATATGTAGGTAGTATCGTATATAGTATCGTTTATATAAGTAAGTTTTTAAGATTCGAAAATTTGTGACTGCTGTCAATGAATGCTTCTCTCATTTTATAGTATAAGGGCAATTGGAATACATATATCGAAACAGATATATATATAGGTATATATGTTATTGTAAGTGTGTGTTTGCCTTGACCTAAGTAAAGCACCAAATTCGTTTTCTTCTATGCTCTGATCGGAACCATATCGCCTAACTACTGCAAATACTATATAGTAGTATACTCTATCATATTATATAATATTCCATACGATATCATATCGTTAATTGTTTTTCTACGTTATCTTTTGTAAAATTGATTTCTCTTGTTAAAAGCTTTTCCCTTCGACGCTTGCTTTGTGTATAAAAATAAATCTTCCTTTTCTAAGACTATGCCGGAAAATAGCAAGCACACACACATACTCCCACACTCACACACACGCACACACACACACACACACACACGCACAACAGTCAGTCCTACGAATTCGTTCCTCTATTAAGTTCTTCTTCTTTGTCTATATACACTACATTTGGAGGAGTTGTGCGTGCGTGTGTGTGTTTGTGATACATGTATGTATGTATGTGTATACTAATCGTAAAACTTCTAGAAAATTATGCGCATTCCTTTATAGGGAGGGGACTTTGAGTGGTTCTACTAAGTTCTATCACGACACTTATGCATATATCTTAAAATGTTCTCTCTTTATCTTCTTCTTCTCTTGTCCATTCTTTCTCTTTTGCTTCTTCTTAGTTCTATTAAAAAAAAAAGGTTTACAGCTGAAATTTGTAAAATTTTAGTTGAAAGTCTCAATTTGGATTGTAAATGTTTGGTTCACTAAGTGCAATGTGATCGACGGACCCAAAAATGGTTGCCACAATCGCCAGATGAAAGTAACGAGTGCCATTTAGCGAGAGAAATGCAACGAAGGCAAGTGAAAAGGATCCGTTTAAATGATATGTTAGTGAAATGAACGCTAGCTAATAAGTAGCGAGTTGCGAGTAAAAATGCTAGGATGGCCAATTGAAAATAAGGAATGATAGCTCACCATCCACGAGTGGATAAATGCAACGAGTGCAAGTTAAGGGAATTATTTTAAATGATATGTTGATACGTTGTATGAATTAGCAACGAGTGGCGATACACAGAAAATAAGTACATTCATTTCAATTACGTATATGTAGATCAAATGAAAGTAACACCTCGAGGCTGGCGAGTGACGAATGAAGAAATGCAACGAGAGCGAGTTGAATTACTCATTGAAATGCTTAGAGGGAATAACGAGTGCCACTTGGAAAGTGACGAGTAGCGAGTAGGAAAATGCAACGAGTACTCGCTGAAATGATATGACAAATATCGTCGCCGATCATCATTGCTCACTATGGGACCTGATGAGGCAGTTCGAATTACATTTTATTGATTACGACTTCCATATGTACTCGTAGATATATATATATATATACTGGTGTAGATATAGATTGTAGTTCTATAGTATATATTCATATGCGCATATATACGTATGCTTGTCTGTAATGAGGTCTATTGGAACGGTTCCATTATCTTCGTTTGCTTTCGGTTCGGTTCGGATTCAACGCACACAACCACACTAACACACATACACAAACAAACACACACACACACACACACACATACGCACAGACGGACAATTCCAGCTTGGCCTTAAGATTAATTTAACAGCTATTCCCGTGTCATTTGCCCCCTGCTCCTTCTGCTCGTCGGCATCCTCAACCGCACTCCATCTCCATCTCCATTTCTATCTCCAGCTTCGTTTTCAGAAAACACTCGGAAGAAGTTTGACATTGACCGCTGTTGACCTGGTTCGGAGCCTGGTCTTGGCCATGGTCATGGCAATTGGCTGGACGCTGGGCGTCCGCACGTGCCGTTAATAAAGCTCCGTATGATGACGCACTGGTGCCGGAATCTTGGACATGCCACGCTCCCGACGCGGCGAAATCACATTGGCTGCACCTGCTCCAGCTGCCGAATGATTGCTCCCGCAGGAGGAGGCGGCAGAGCTCCGCTTGGAACGCGCCTTCGCTGGCGGTGAGCAGCTCTCGGAGCGCTCCGGATTGCCATTGGTGTGCACCCACGCCGTGGTGAAGTCCTCATAGACGACGGGCGTCTTTTTGCCATTGCCAGGACCGGTACCAGCAGCGGTACCGCCGGCGGAAACGGGCCGCTGTTGTTGATTGCCAGCGGCATAGCGTGAGAGCAGCGTCTTCATCTTCTCCAGAATCTGGGCATCGTTCTTGGCACTGCTGGCCGCCTCGAGGAGCTGCTGGGCCAGCGGTGACGAGGCATGATTCTTCACTGGGGATGTGGTCAATGAGCTGGTGCATCCGCGCACTCGCCTCCCATTGCTGTCGTAGAGGATCTGCGAGGATCGCGTCTTGACACTGCGATCAAAGGCCGATGGCGATGTGGATGAGGATGTGGTTGTTGTTGCTGGCGGTGCAAATGTTTCCGTGTTGATTGTGGGACGTTTCTTGGTCGGCACAGCGGTGGCTGCACTGCGTCCGCTCCACGTATTGGTCACATCTCGCACCAGAGGCAGCTGTGATGCCTTGCCACGGGACACGCCGGCTCCGGGTGCTCCTGGAACCGTTGGAGCTGTTGGACGACGCACGGATCGATAGACGGTCTGATTGCGGCTTGGGGTCAAGGATCCGGAACGTGTGCTCAGATCCTGGAGACTGCCGCCGGCGCCGCTGCATGTGCTGTTATCAATGCTGCTCCTGCGACGACGTTGCTCTAGCGGAGATCTGGGAATCTTGCTGCCCGCTGGCGTCACAGTCTGCAACTGACCTGGTATCTTGTTCCCAGCCGGTTGAGCACTTTCCGTAGTCACTGTGATCTCGTCATCCGTGATGAAGACCCCCGACTGCTCGAACTTGTTGTGATCCACGTAGGCTGCCTGCTGGAGCAGCTTTGATTGCTTGGGCTGCGCCAGGACAGCAGGCAGAGATTGAGGTCCATCAATTTCACAGACAGCATAATCCTCATCCTCCTGCTCCTGTTCCTGTTCCTGCTCCTTTTCCAGCTCCTTCAACGAGTGATTTGACTTTTCCTGTTCCTGCTCCGGTTCCGGCTCTGGTTCAGGCTCATCCGTGGGCGAGATCTGCGAGTCGCTCGACGTTTGATCAAGACGCGCTGCAAAAATTTGAAAAGCGCAATTTAATAATTAGTTTCCAAAAACATCTTTCCATTTAAAAAAACTTAATCTTTTTGGTTTTTTTTTTAAACGTTTTTTAGGATTATTAAGAATTCTAAACTTGTTACATTTCCATTACAAAAATTTGTAATTTTTTCCATTATTTTTACAGAATCCTTAGCGTTATTTAGAAGTGTAAATTTGTAATATTTCCATTACAAAAATGATCATGTATACTGATTTTAAAATTTTAAAATTAAAAAATAAGGAAACAACCAATTTTATTTTAATTTAAAAAAAAAGAGTGTAATATTTTTAACAATAATTTGAGATTTGTTAAAACAAAAATTCATGAAATCCATAAAAAGTACTACAATTTGGGGTTTTTCCTTTAAACTCTAAACTCCCATTTGTAAATTTTGGTTTTCAAAATTTTGCTATATCGATAAACGAGTAATCTAAATTGAATTTCGAAAAAATCCGTATAAAAAACACAACATTTCGCAGCTACAAGATTAAATTTAATTATTATGGGGTTCTTAAAATGAACACTTTTCATTAAAAATTTGGTTTGATTGGAAGGTAGACTCACCATTGCTTTCAGCATCTTCGATGGAGGCCTGACTGTGGAGAGACTCGCGTTTCTGGGCCGTCGATTGGATCACTCCGAGACTGCGATAACCCTCATCGCTAATTTCGCTACCATTGTCGCTGATGTTCTCAAATTTGCTGCTCTGCTCCGGCTGTGCTCCAGTTCCAGTTGCAGTTCCGACACCACTTCCAACACCAGCTCCATTTCCGGCTACAGTTGTCTCTTCTGCATTCGGCAATGATTTGGATTCCAGGGAGTGTTGCTTTTTTCGCATATCACTGAGTAGGCGACGCTGAGTGGGTGACATGCTGCGTCTGGTTAGATGAGGTGAAGCCGGCAATGGTTCCATGTTCGAACTGTTCCCAGTGAAAGTGTTCCCACTGTTTGTCTGATTGAGAAACTTGCGCTGTGGTGTTGGACTGCGACTGCGATGTTTGCCAACAATTCCTCCAATCGCACTTGGCGACAAGCTGGCATTGACTGTTCCCACTCCAAGTGTTCCCACTGTGCCAGCTGTGGGCGATGCGGAACCAGTGACAGTTCCAGTTCCAGTTCCAGTTCCAGCTCCAGTTCCGCGCCGAGGTGCATGTGGTGAGCTGTAAAGTTCAAAAGAGAATAAAGAAATTAGAAAATAAAAAGATAAAGAGATAATAACAGACATAAAGATGGATTCGAAAGCATAAAGTATGGAGTAAACATAATCAAAAATTCATCAAAAATTTACTGACCATTCTACGAAGATAAATATGGAGTTTCAAATGGAAGAAGATTCAATTCTTTTGTGAGGTTAGACGAAGCTTTCCGGTTGGGTTTCTTTTCAATCTGTTCTATTTATGTAACTCTATTCCAATTATATCTTTAGTAGTGCCACTCGTAACATTATAATATTTCAAGCAATACAATTATCAAACTGATCTTTAATAGTCGATTATAAACCCATTTGTTATCACTTTTCTATTGTCTACTCGCTATCAACCAATTAAAGAACCACCTTTTCTTTTTTTATTATTAATCAATAACAAGTGATTATTGTGGTCATTTCTGTTGACTGATAAAATGTGACTATAGTTTTTAAGTATTTCCGCTATGAGTATCTTATGTTATTGCGCTGTTGGAATCGCTAAAAATAGTTATGGAAGAATCAAATAAGGTTTATTTGCAGTGTGAGCAATTTTAGGTCAGCTTATCAAAATAATTTTAATATTATCGTTTTTTTTTTCTCTTTAAATTTAAGTATTTGAATACTATTAAGTTGGCTGCGCTTAAAGTCGTTTTAGTTTGTTAAGTTGGCTGTGCTTTAACAACAATTCAGAAACTGGAACTGAACGAAATTAGAAACTATATTTTATTTATTCTATGACTCTACTTTTCGGAAAGGAATGTAATATAATAATAGAATAATAAGCAATGGAACAGAGGATTGAATATGTGCAATGCAACAGGAATTATTTGGAATTAAACAATGGAATCACTGAAACGGACTGGAATAAATAATAACAAAAGGAGCAAACGGAATGAAATGAAATTAGAGGATTGGTGTATGGTTTTAAACGAGCAGAATGGAATATTACTCTCAGTTATTGCGAAGCAATCAAATTAAATTTAAATAAATGACATGAATGCAACGGAACGTGTGGAAAGAAACGGAATAAATGCCACGGAGCATGTGGAATGGAACAGCTTCTTTAAATTCGACAAATTGCAGTTCAAGAAATGAATGAAAGGAAATAATTTGATAGATATAAAAGTATTGAAATTATTGAAGGCGGACTAATTTCAAAAATAATGCAAAAACGCTTAGTCGAGTCTATAGACTTTAAAATACCCTGCGATGAGGGCCTTCGAAATGCATTTACGTATTTGCATTCAGGTACATATATAAAGTCGGTATTATCTTCATCTTTCATGGGTTTTATGCTATATGAAAATGTTTCTAAAATAACTTTCAAGGTTTTTATCCGATCGTGTTGAAATTTTTGGGCCAAATGCAAAAATTCACAAGTAATTCGTGGAGGTTTCCAAAATATGAAGTAGTTTAGCTTTAATAAGGAGTCTATATAAATTAATTGACGTTCTCTAAGAAACTCATGTTTATGCAAATATTATATGTAATGAAATGGAATAAGGAAGCTGATCTTCAACTATGATAGTTAATGTTAATGTCTACATATATAAATAAGTGCATGCATTTAAATGACGCCTCATCTTAATTTACTCCCTCTTTTCTGCTCCCATTTCTGCTCCCATTTCTGCTGCAAAATGGAGCTACTAATGGAGCACTCAACTGGCATGATTCTCTGTCTTGGTTGCCATCTGTTTAAGTCAATGTCTTTGCAGACCATCATCATTATCCGGCTTTATGCATGCAATTAGTGCGGCGATAACAACTTAATGCATACTTCTCCATCCCCATCCCCATCCCTAGTTTCGTTTTTCCCCATTTCAAGTAGCGCAAATGGAGCTAAGACTTGTCACCTTTTTATAGTCCCATTTTACTTTTTTTTTTACTTTTTTTTATTATATAGATTTTGACTCACCGTTCGTATATCACCTGCGCATTGTGGAGCTCGATGCCTCCATTGCCGGATTGGAGGTTGTTGCTGTTGTTGTTCTTGGGCAGCAGACGTGCCGTTATGGTGCTGCGATGCTGGGCACGACAACGGCAAGGATCATGTTTGTCCAGATAATGCGAGAGCGTATCCCAACCACCGCCCACACGTACCATCACATGGGATCTTAGAATCTACCAAAAAAAAAAAAAAAAAAAAAATATATATATATATATATACAAATAGTTTATCATTACTGCAATCTCATGTGGAAATCAATGAGGAATTCATTTGGCATATTTTGTTGTTGTTTTGGGATTCAACTTACGCGCACAAAGATGAGGACTTTGGTGTCGCCAATTCGATATTTGCCCTCGGAGACGCGCACCATGGGAAACTGTGAGGGGCATGTGCATTTCTCCACCAAATCTCTGACCTGAAATCCACAAAAAAAAAAAAAAACGGAAAAAAATAGTAAATAACAGAAATATGTCAGTGTCTTTCTCTCCCTTTCTCTCTCTCTCTTCTATATATGTGTTTCTTTCTTTCTCTGTTTATGTGTGTGTGTGTGTGTGTGTGTGTGTGTGTGTGTTTGGGGCAATGCAACTCGAGACCTGACCCCAAAGGGCATTGCATAAGATCAAGAGCCACAGGCGATCAACCAACAAATCCCATCGACCAGAAAACTATCGACTGGACTCTTTGCTGGAGATGAACAAAATGAACACGAGATGAACTTCGAATAAAAGCGAAATAAAAATATGTTACATAGAAGAAAAATATGATATAAAATGGAGATGAATTGGAAATGAGCATGAAATAAATATTTAGGATGTACTGAAGATGAAACTGAAATGATCTCTAAATGACATGAAATGAACTTTATGAACTGAAGACCAATTTCGATTACGAAAAGGAAATTTTAAGTGAGAACGAGATGAAAACGAGACTCTAACGAAAAGAAAATGATATACATCAAAAAATGGATATATGTAAGATAAATTTGAAAATTAACTTCAAAAAAATGAAAAACTATTATAAGCTAAAGATGAATTACAGATGAACTGAAAATTAACATAAGATAAACTCCAATTGTAGATAAAATTAATTAGATATTCATCCGTATTTAGACGAGATAAGTATAAGATAGATAAATGAATACAATAGAAATACAGCAGAAACAATAAAGTAAATAGTTTAATTGATATGAACTTGAAGTAGATAATGGGAAAATGAATGGAAGATGAACACCAAATGAATAGGAGATGAATACTCAAACGAAATAAACATAAGAATTTAAAAAAAAAGAATAGAGATAAACTGTTGAATAAACAATAAATAATATCGATATTATGAAATATGATAACAAGATGAAAAGATGCATGCGAAATAAATATGATGCTCATCGATAAGAAAACATACTTATAATAATGAATATACTTAAAATCAGGGAATTATGCCGAAACCGGTACCGGAACCGTTAACAGAAATTAACCGTTTCATTTTGAGTACCGGGACCGAAACGTTTGTACCGGTACCGCTTTCGGTACACTTTTCCAAAAATAATTTTTTGTTTCCCATATGTATATCATTTTGCCGATTTTGGTTTCTATTAAAAAATAACTTTAAATTTAGGTTAGGATTATCCCGATAAAATACAAACATAATGTACGTGTGTATGTAAAAATCTGTTAATAAATTTTTGTTTTATAACATTTACTTTTTTATGTTTTAATTTAATTGCTGTACCGGTACGTACCGGTCCTGATACCGGAACCGAAAGGAAAAAACCGAAATAGAACCGTTTACCGAAATAGTTGTTTCGGGACGTACCGGAACCGAAACCGGAACCGATATTTGTTTCGGTTTGATTCCCTGTTAAATACAAATCAATTCTTAATTTGTTCAACTGAGTGTACAGTTTGTATTTGGTTCGTGTCACGCGCTCATCTCTAGGTTTAAAGTGCTGCCTGGATCAAGTTTAGCTTTACCACTGCATAAATTCACGCGCTGCCATTGTCCGAGCAAATGATCAAACAAATGAGCGGAACAGCAAAACGACTTGGCTTCCAGTCCAAAGATGCAGACTCCAAGACAGAGACAGAGACAGACACTGGGACAGAGAAAGAGACAGAGAAGCAGACGGACGACAGTCAGACCCTGAGACAGAGTCATAGAAGACCGAAGACCGAAGAGTGAAGAGTGAAGAGTCAACCCAAAGCCCAGGGCAGCTGACTCGTCTCGTTGCGAGATTCGTGTCTATAGGGATCGTTTTGGCCAAGTTGGCTACTGTGCCGACATCGTCGCTTTGACGGGCCTTCGACTTGGCTAACAAAGCACAGTTTTGGCCTGGCCAACAACACGAACAACGAACAACAAACCAAACAGACAAAACGCATTTGCACCTTTGAACTTCGTTAGCTGCAAATACCCTGTAGCGATACGATTGCAGTTGGGGTATTTAAACTTGTGGCAATACTATGTAATAGCAGATTTAAATTTGTTGAAAATACTAGAAAACTAAAGATAAATACAGTCGAACTTCCATAACTCGAACGTCTGTAACTCGAATTTTCTCTAACTCGAACAAAATTGAGTGGCACAAGCGTTTACTGAGCGAACGATTCTGCTTCCATAACTCGCAAATCTCCATAAGTCGAACATTTGTATTGGATAATGGTGATTCGAGTTTGGGAAGTTCGACTGTAATTGTCAAGTTTTTATAAGAACTTTAGTCTGGTTATATTTGGAGTCCACTACTGTGTATGGGTATGGTACTGCTATCACTCGATTATTCTCAAGTCTTAAAGATCATTGCACAGCTGACAACAGATGGAAAGATACCCTGTATACCCTGTAATAAAAATTTCAAATATCATTAAAGTGTATTCGAACTGCATCTCTTTGAACTCCAGATTCTTCTAAGCTCTTCGGATTTTTCCACAGCTGACAGGGTATCTTCTTGCCTTTAATTAATACAGCGATACCCTATAATATAAGAATATGATTTCTTGTATGGTAGCTAAGCTGTTGCTTTTTCTAGTTTTTCTTCTTCCGAGTTCTAGCTTATGTGCAATTTACAGGGTTTATGTTCGTCGAGCAAACCTGCAATTTCAAACAGATCACAGCGTTGTTAGTTGCAACAAGGAAAGACAACAGGAGGGCCCAGGAGCAATTGGCAACTGCAACACAGCTGTATGAGTGTCACGGATGGGCGGAAAGGGGCAAGGGGGAAGGGGTAGAGAGAAGAGGGAGGGGAGGGGGAGGGGGAGAGGGGAAGGGGTTGAGGCGTTGCTGCCTTTTGTGTGGTAGGTAAGTCGACATCACAATAAATCTAGCATTTGGCGATAAGCCGCAAAAAGAGATCTGCAATCGACAACGGCAACAAAAAAGCACAAGAACAACAACAACAGCAGCAGCAACATCAGCAACATCAGCAGCAGCAATAGCAACAACAACAACAGCAACAATGTTGGCATGACTGTGACGCATGCGAGATTAGCTGGCGCTGGCAATGGCGCTGTGATCCTGGCCAGGCCATAAATCGCATGCAACAACAACAGCAACCACAACGATAGCAACAGCAACAGCAGCAACAACAACAACGGCAACAACAACAACGGCAACAATGTTGACGACGCGGACGTGCCAAACGGCAGCGACAAATGATTCGTGGCTGGTTTTGGCTTAGTTGCTGTTGTTGTAGTTGTCGGTTGCTGTTGTCGGTTGCTGTTGTTGCCGGTTGCCCCTCGTGCTTGCAACGTGGTGGCACATCATTTGATTTTCGACAAGTTGTTGAGGCTATTTGCTGATTTGGCAGCAGCAACTGTTGCTGCTGTTGTTGCTGCTGCTGTTGTTGCTGCTGCTGTTGCTGCCGTTGCAAACAAATTGATTGGCCGACTGAGTGATCGTCTTAGCCAGAGTCAGAGCCAAAGTCAGAGCCAGGTTAAGCTTGCCCATTGAGTCGATCCATTGAGCATGTCCGCCCGCCGGGCCACTTTGTTATGATACCCTATAGCAGTGGGTATCATAATTATGTCACAAAATATGTAACACCTAAAAACTTGAGTGCAAACAACTTGGTTGTTTTTTGGAAATATGTCTCTGGATTTTGTATGTGGTATTATCTTATACAAATTTGTTATAGGAACGATCGGTCAAAACTCAATCTGTAGTATCGAAAATAGAATTTTTTTTTTTTAAGATACTCCAACGAATCCCGAAAATTATTTATTTGATATAGTCATAAAAATTCAGAATTGAAATTTGTTTTGAATAGATCCACAATATCATATAGCTGTCATAGGAACGATCATTTTCAAATCCACTTTTAGTTTGTACAAATTATTTGTTTCTCAGAATACATATGTTAACTAAACTCACAGATTGTGGCCACAGGAACGATCTGTTAAAAATTAATCATTAGTATAGAATTTGTTTTGAGATATTTCAATGAATCCCGAAAATGACATATTGAATTTGATTTGAATCGGTTCACAATATCAGAGGAATGATCAGTTGAAAATCCGAAAACTTATTGGTTTCTCAGAACACATACCTATGTCAACTAAACTCACAGATTCTGGGTTGTTGTCTTAAGCATCTTGATTAAATTTGTCTAAAAAGTCTGACTACTATATCATATGGACGCTAAAGAAACGATCTGTCGACTATCAGATAGCTGTCCTAGGAACGATCAGTTGAAAACGGATTACAAGTGTATTAAATCTTTGTGGTGGCAAAGATAAACTATCTATGTTGCTGTTGTTATGGTTGCTGACAATGTTTGTGGCAGCATGTGGCGCTGTTGTGGCAGACAGACACATAGTCCATGTTGTGTCCAATAAATGCGCAACGATTTATCCATCCATCCATCCATCCAGCAGCTGTCGATTGTGGGCAGAGGGGCGGGGCAAGAGGGGAGTGGCATTGTTGCTGTTGCTGTTGTTGTCGTCGTCGTCGTCGTCAATGATGTCAATGTTGCTGGCGGCGTGAGGAAATGTTTGCTTGGCTTTTCATTAGTTTTCCGTTTGCCGATTTGCTCCTCAATCCTTGGGCGCTGCCGTTGTATGTTGTATGTTGTATGCTATCTGTTGCATGTTGCATGTTGTTGTTGTTGTTGCTGTTGCTGTTGCAGCGGCATGTTGCTGTCGTCGTTGTTGTCATCGCGCAATCGCTGCTCGCAGTCGCACTTTGCAATTACATTGCCAATTGCGATTTGTTGTAATTGTTGTTGGCACATCGGTGGCGCCACCGGGTGAGCATTGCCAACGTGCAACAGTGCAACACGGCAACAGTGTAACAGTGCAACACGCCTCAAAACATCTTGTCAAATTAATTTACAACATGATGAGACCACAAATGTGACATAAGCAATCGCATTATTGATTTCAATTGAAATGCAACTGCAACTACTTAACAGCAATATATCAATATAGATCAATCAATATAAGTAACAAAAGTTTAGATCAATCAGTTGTTTAATACATGACTTTATCTATAATAATTTAACATTTATCATTTAAAACAAATAGTTTTCATAAATAAACCAACATTTGTAAGATCTATTTATCAGTGCAACAATTTTGTATAGCACTTGATTAATTTATCATTAAAAGAATATGTATACATATTCATAATAAAAAGACCGAAAAACTCGATCTCTTTAACATATTTCAATGGTTCGATAAATAAAGCCAACTGTTTAGTTATCATTAGACAACAGATCAACATTTCGACAGAAAAGTCAATAAAATCAAAGAATCTTTTTAAATAAAATTGTTCCAGCCTCCTAGGCTTTATGGTTTAGGCTGTTGAATGCTCAGTCATTAAGTCAGCTCTAAAATCAGGACAAAGAGTTTTATTTTGTATGCATTTAAAATAAGAAAATAAACCTTTTATTGCTCAATAATAAGTTCAGAAAGATATTAAGGCATTCAAATATCTAATACGGAATTTTTTTTAAAGATGTTGATGTTATACAACAGAAAGAGAAATAATAAGTATGACTGAACTTGAACTCTGAACTTTCTTTAGATAGAATAATAAATGCTGCAAATACGAGTAATATTACAAACTTAGGCTTGTTTCCATAATTTAGCTGATTTCAAAATCATTTAAATATGAATAATGCCGAAAGACCTTCGTTGAATCAGAACTCTCACCGATCAATCGCCCAAAACAGGCGACGGATGTGGCAGATCACGGATTACGGATCACGATTTGGTTGCGACATCAACATTCAACGATCAACGATAAACGATCACCGATCACCGATTTTGGTTTGGGTTAATACACATATATCCGATATCCGTTTTTGGCCAAAGTTTTCACCCCACGAATTGTTGAAACAATTATCCATTGCATTTGTTTGACTAGTTGCATTGTTGTTGTTGTTTGCTTTTGATTTGTTTTGACCAAGTTTGAAACTGGAAACTTAGCCATGGCTAAAAATGGACATGAGAAAAGTCGCAACAACAATAAGAAAAAAAAGTCGTGAGGTTCGCCTGCAAAAAATAATAAAAAAAAAAAAAACAAAAGAGAAAACACCACAGATACACACAAATTAAGAGAGAGAGAGAGAGAGATATGTAAGCTAGTAATCGATAGTTCAGTAAATCGATAACAGAAAAAAAAAAAATATGCTCAACTTACCATCTCATCGAGACTCTTAAGATCATTGGTAACGATCTGTGGTTGAGGTCCATACATCAGCATCGGATCCTTGTCGTTTTCATCCTCATTCTCGGTATCGCTGTCATAAAGATCCGTTTCAACGGCAACGCATTCAGAGCCGACTGGTGGCGCCTCCGTTTGGGTGCCACTTTCCGCACAGCCGTTGCTCGTCTGTGTGCCACAACCGACGCCGTTGGCTTTGTTATCGGCAGCAATTTCCCGATCGATTTGTCGTTCCATTTGCACCAACATTGGGGCAAGCATGCCTGTTATCGATAATTAGAAAAAACATGCAAATATATCGATCAATTGAAACAATAAAACATTGCTCAACACTTACCGAACTTGGCGCCTCGTCTGGCCACCTCAAGGAGACAGAGAATCACATGTTTCTCATTCTTTCGCATTATCAGATCGTCCGTTTCGAACAATAGGCACTCGATGATTTTAAGGCTCTTTCTGCAAATGATACACGGTATGAATGGGAGGTCAGTTAATAATTCTTTATCAATCTATTTTCTAGTAATGTTATAAATCGATTAATCGAAAACTAAATTTGTGCGAAAGCGATTTTCAGCAACATTAACTCGATCAACACAATCGAGTTCAGTTTTTTTTTTTTTTATGAAAAATCGACAGCTCAGCTCTAATTTGATTCTGTATAAATAAATTTGAAAATTGCATTTTTTTTTACCTCTGTCAATTTTTTTTTAATATTTCCACTCTACGCATTTTGAAAAACTTTACACTGTGATAACTTGGTCAAATCTTAGCCAAATTCCTGGCGAAATATTATTCTTATCATTATATTAATTTGAAAATTGCATTTACTTTCTAACCCTGTCAATTTTTTTAATATTCCCACTCTAGGCATTTTGGAAAACTTTAAACTGTGATAACTTGGTCAAATCTTAACCAAATTTCTGGCGAAATATAATTTGTATCATTATTCAGACTATTTTTTGATTCTGCATTGAAAAATTCAATTTTTTCCATCACTGTAGATTTATTTCAAACTTTCCCTTTATACTTTTTTGATTCCTTTTGAGTTCCTTAATCTTTTTTTTGATCTTCCCCTATGTCTTGATAATCAATCAAAGATCTATCGAAATTATCTCTTATCGTTTCTGTCGGAAATGCTAGTTTATTTGTATTTATCGGATGGATGATGGCTTTTTGGGATGGTTTTTGAAGGATTACTCACCTGCACCAGGTTATGAAGTTGGACACATTGTCGCGGGAGAAGAAGGTGCCGCTCTTGGCCGCTGGCAGATAATGGACATTGCCCAGGGCGAGTATCGGTCCCGCCAATCCGGAAGTCATCGAGCGTGTCATTGATTTGTTGCGCGCCTGTCGCCGGGCCAAATATCCCTCAGCCGCTTGCCTCACATAATTTGCATGCTGAAAAAAACAAAAACAAAAAATAAACACAAATTAAAGAGCGCAACAACAATAAATTAGACACAACAACAACAACAATTGCTTAGAAGCAATGCAATGCGTTGCAAGTGAAAGGTAAAACAAAACAAAAATGAAAATAAAAATATTTTTGGCTTATTTAAAAGCGCGACAAAAATCTAGAAAAAGTTTATTTTTAAGCGTCTCAAGAATTTAGCACGGCATTTTTAGGCTGACGGCGACGCGGATACCGCCCCGGTTGGGGCAACCAACCCCTTCTCCTCCCCTCTCTCGCTACATCCCCCCTTTCTACATTGGACCCCGCCGTAAAGTCAAAGCCCCTCTCTTAGACGGGACAGTTGAACTAATTTGGATTGCATTGCAAAACAGGACAGCAGTTGTGCTAGAGAGACGCGGAGAGAGAAAGAGAAAGACAGAGAGTGGAGATTGTAGATGGGGTAGGGAGGGATGCGGTCAAAGGGGTGGGGGGAGAAGATCATCATGGCGCCGCAATGTTATGCATAATTAATTAACATGCAGTCAGAAAACTCACACTCACACTCACACTCACACTCACACTCACACTCACACTCACGAGTAGACACTCGTCAGTCATCAGTCATCATTCTGACCATTCGAAATGTTTTGTGAATGAAAGAATCGGATTGAAGAATGCATGAATTGGGTATCTGACACAAATACTCGCAGTGAAATGCATTTCAATTGCATTTCAGGTATTTCTCTAGAAGAGTTCACAGCAGACAAAAATCTTAAGAGAATACAGCTACAATTAGCTTTAATCGATTGCGAATTATCCTATCAAATCTATAAAATCAATACATTGTTTGTATATGATATATCTAATAATAAATAAATAATATCTAATAATAAATAAATAAAACTTTAAATTTAAGAACAATCTTTGTAGATCTGCAGATTCTTCCAGACACTCCGGTTACATTATAAAAATGTTTAGACCTTTACTAATTTAGTATTTTTAGACTTTTTGCATGATCCTTAGCTAATTTAGTATGTTTACACTTTTTTTGATGATCTTTATCTAATTAGATATTTGTTTAAACAAGTTTAAATTTTAAAGTTGTATCAAATTTCTTTTTATTTTAATTTTGTACAATTTGTCCTGTCGAATCTTATTTCTTATATATTAGATAAGACAAGTTATTGTCTTTATTCTTTCGTTTGTTGTTCAGGTCATTTATGCATTGACTTTTGTTATTTTTTTTTGTGTCGTGTCTCATTCGTTGCATCCTGTTGTTGCATCCAAGTGTTGACACTTGTTGCCTCCATTTAACGCCCTCGGCATTTTGAATAACTGAATTGAGCTGAGCTTATGTCATCATCAGTGAAAATGAAGTCGCATCTTTCGTTTCTTAATGTAATCCCAAATTCAATTTCAATTCCAATTCCAATTCGATCCGTTGCACGATGAGTGTCGGCAACAACAACAACAACAACAACATCTGCAACAACTGCAACAATCGACGTGTCATGCATTTCCATTTCCAATACCATTTACATCATTCGATATTCATTTATGCACATTTTTGTAATAATTTAATATTTAAACATTTTCAATATTTCCCCCTCTCTGTCTCTCTGCCTCTCTTTCTCTCAGTTATTATTATCTCTCTCTCTGTGTGTGTTGTTTTTTTTTTTATGGATATCTTTACAAACTGCATTCAAAGTGCTTTATTTGGTGTTTATTGTTTAACCGTTTTTTATTTTTACCCTAACTCTTAAAAAGGGCATCATCAAGTGCCGACACTGACAATTGACGTCTGACAATTATATATGTATATTAAGTGGGCGTGGCATCTGTCCATTTTAAGCAGCAGGATAAGCGACAGTCAATAATGAAATGGATCTCTGAGAAATTCAACTTTAGCTTGGTTAGAGCATTTCTTCATCGTTGTGTCTTCATCTCCATCTCCATCTCCATTTCCATCTCAATTCTCATCTCCATCTCTCACTTTGTCTTCAGTTTGAACTCTGATCATTGAACGCCCACGTTGCAGTTTTACCAGAGGCGTTAAATAGCTCGGAATCTGAAGCTGAAACTGAAACTTAAGCCGAATCTTTGAATACACTGCCTACACTCCGGTATTTGGTCATCTTCAGTCCATTTGCCATGTCATCCCATTTATTGACTGCAAGTTGAGTTATCATATTTTTTATAGTCCCAGAGCATCAACAAGTTCGTTTCAAATTCATTAAATTTTAAATTAAGCTGCAAATTTCGATTTTCACTTTGGAAAGCGACGAAATTAAAGCAAAGCCTATAAAAATGTACATTTTGAAATCAGAAATGCATGATCAAAATTAATTTAAATAATTCAATGTGTTAACATGGAGCACGCGCGACTTTAATTATGCAAATAGTGTTGGAAAACCCCTAAAGTGTGTAACGTATTCTTTTCTGAATTACAAATCAATCTGGAAAGCACTTTCTTATTGCAATTAAAATCTTATTTTATTTTTAATTTTTATTTAAACTATATATAATGCCTGTTCGGGTTTTTAATTTTTAACAAGATTTTCGGAAGTGTTCTTATATCAATCGGAAAATTTTTTGCATGTTTTATTCACTTTAAGTTGATGAATTTAAGTCCAATAAAGTGTTCAAGTATAATTTTAAAATGTTTAGCCAAAATGCAATGTGAAAAATTAAATTTTTTAAATCCGATTAAACAGAAAGTGAAAACCGGAACAGGCCTAATTAACTCCAAAAGGGGGAATACAGTTTTTAGGGAGTACTAGCAATTAACTCTTAATTTCCTTTAATTTATTCAATTTATTTGCAAGTGTTTCTAATATATTTTATTAATTTTTAGTGCAAATCTATCTTTTGCACTAAGTAATCGTCAAGAAATTCGAATGTTCATAAGATGATTTTTAACTCTTAACTTAAATTAATCTGGATCATTTTGCTTTAACTCTTATTAGTTAAATTTGGGGACAATTGAGTTGTAAACTGCAAACAGACTTTCTGTTTTTATTTGTATTATATTGTTGTTTCGCTTAGGCAAACACTTGCCACAGGGGTCAAAGGCCTCGTGTGGCAGCGTCAAGTGTCGAGTTGTCGAAGCAATTAACGTGACTTTGGGAGTCCTACCCCTCCCCCCCCCATCTTACCACGGCTGAGTGTCCGGAAAGTGGGCCAGACGGACAGACAGACAGACGGACAGACAGACGACATCATAACGTTGGTCGAATGCTGCCACAAACTGATTGCCATGCAACTGTGCCACACTTTAGTGTGTGTGTGTGTGTGTGTGTGTGCGAGTGTGTGTGTGTGTGTGTGTGTGTGTGCGAGTGTGTGTGTTGCAAGTCGAGTACGTGACAGGTAGAAAAGAGAGCGAAAGCTGTTAAGGAAGCGCCTCATGTTGCAAGTTGCAACGTGCGGGGGCGTGTCAAGGGGTTGGGGTTGGGGTTGAGGTTGGGTTAATATAGGTTGCGACTTGTGTTATGCATAATGTGGCAGGAGGTGGGGGCAGGTGGCATGGGGCACCATTGTCGTTGTTGTCGTTGCTGTCACGTAATTAGCTTAGATTTTAGCTTTCTGCCTGGCCAAAATGTGTGTCAATATGGCGTTAATAACATTAGGTAAAAGGCAATTGCAAAAAAAAAGCTAACAACAACGTGTCTGTCGCATTATGCACACATACACACACACACACACACACTCTAGATATTGATATAGATATAGTTATATGCAGGTATGTAGGTGTATATATAGAGCATATAGCGTAATACCCGTAACTGCCTTTTTTTTTTGTTGCTTCCGCAAACGCGTCCACTGGGAAAAAATACGACGCCAAATTAAATCAAACAAAATTTAAGTGCAACAACAGCAACAGCAACAGCAACAACAACAACAACAGCAACAATAGAAATGACATTGCAAAAAATGAAAATCAACAAAATGAAATTACAGCAACGACAACAACAAATAACGGGGAGCATAATGTTTATTGTACAATTGCCGGATTTCAGCGCCAATCGCGCAATTACAAATGTATTCGCATTGCATATACCCTGTAAGCCAAGCACAAGTCGGCTATGCACGACTATAGGCAGGACTATAAGTTAAGTTAGTTTGTCTAAATAAACCTATCATCTGTGGACTGAATTAAACTCTATAATTATTATAAATATTCCAAAAATACAGTTTCATACTAAAATAAATAACTAAAATTTATAACAAATAAAAAATATATTTAAAATACTCGAAAACATTGAGTATCTTTAACGAAAACATACTTAAATATTGTAAAAATAATAGTGTTGTTAAATAGTGTAAACTTTTGACATGTAAGTATGCTTTAAAAAAATTAACATTAGTACTTGTATTATAAATAATATATATTTATATATGACAAAACCCATGAACTTAAAAATGCATTCAACTGTAGAATAATTAGTAAATGCCAATTAAATAATTTGCTAATTAATAGTGTTGGTAAATGGTTTAAGTCTGTTCTATTTTCAATGCAATATTTCTTTGGTATTCTAGTTTAATTTATATATAATTTTGAATTTAAAATCTTAAGTTGTAATATTGTTTCGAATTTTAGTGAATATTTTATCGACTGCTTTTATTTGAAGTTAATTTAATGAATTAATTTTAATTAATTATTAAACAGATTGATTTATATCGATTGCTGTTGTGATTATGCGCTAGCCCACCCTGTATACCCTGTAATGCGTATCCTACATGCCACACAGACGTCTGATTAGACTCGGAACATTGTAGTTGGGTTTGGCTTTTGGCAAAACGCTGACTTGGCCAACGCCTAAGCGGATTTTGCCGTCAACCAGAAGACAAAAAAAAAAAACAAAAACAACAACAACAATAAATAAATGAATAAATACAAATAAATGGAAATAAAAAGAGTTGAGCTTAAACAGTTGAGTCTCTAATGGAGCGAACTGCCACCGATTGTCAGATAGCCAGCTTGTCTGAATTGGCCATAACACCTAACACCTAGCATGGCCAACAAAGCACGGCGGGCTTATTGTTGTTGTTGTTTTCAACTCAATCAAAATGAAAAAACGGCAAAAAAAAAATAAAAATAAAAGAAAAAAAAATCTGTCCACAATATTCCATTCAAAATGATATTTCAAAGCCGTGTCGACGTTGCCGTCATCAACAACTGTAGTTAACTGAATTGTTGTTGTTGTTGTCATGTTTGTTGTATCTTGGAGTTCAAGGTTCTCATGGACAACTTCCTAGCTTGAAACCATCTGGTTGTCTAATGTCTTAACGTCTTTTTGACCATTTGGCAATGATAGATTGCTGCCAAATGATTATTGCAACAATCGACAGCAACAACAGCAACAACAATGAACAACACCTACAACAATCATATTTCTTGAGATTGATCGGTCACCTGCTCGGAAGCCTCTTTTGATCTTGGCTGAATTTCGATTGCCACTAACGGTATTTCCATTTGTTTGCCAAAAGTTTGTTGCTCTCACACTAGCTCCATCCCTCTCCCGCTCCCACGCTAACTCTCTCGCTCTATCTCGCTGTGTAACTGTTGTTGTGTTGTGGGAAACGACCATGGACATAGACATCATAAGATGGATGAGATGAGATCATTGATCGCCTGATTGCATCGTTGATCATTAGTAAGAGGGTTCTGTGTGTGGGCACAACACACACACACACACACACACACACACACCAACTCGACTCTTAACATTGGTAATTGATACATGCTGCAACACTTGCTGCACATTGGTGCATGCAACTTCAGTTTCAACTCACAGTTTCAAAAGAATCTTTTGCGTTTGGCTTGAATTGCTTTAAGTATACAGTATGCCAAGAAATTATTTTGACAAACATAAATATTCACACACACGCACACACACAAATTAAATAACAAAATCTTTTACATTGTTTTTCTATTTCTCTATTAATATTATTTCATTTTTTAAAACACAGTTAAATGTATTAAGTTTAAATATTTTTTTAAATAAATAAAATACAAATATGTTAGGTAGGTAGGTATGTGTGGTGATATGTTAGTGATATGTTAATTACATACTTATATTTAACATAGCATGTTTCTATAAGTATTAATAAAAAAAAAAATAACAGGGGCGTGGCATTATCCGAAAAACGGAAAATTTATCTGCTTAGAAGCTACAGGAAGCCACATAGCAAATTTGGTGTCTCTAGCTCTTGTAGTTCTTGAGATCTGCTTGTTGATCTACAATTAATATGTTTAATAAAATTTAATACGCCTTGTTCTGACTGCTAAGCGTATTTCGCTTAGAACAAATTTAATAGAATAGAGTAGAGAATAGATAAAGTTTAAGATACTTAGAAAACTGAACATTTTTGGCAAATTAAAATATCTGTGTGCATTTTTTTTGTTTTGTTCAGAAAAATACTTGGCTAACTGTTTATATATAGATATCTAAGTATATATGATGTATTATCTGTAACATGTTGTTTGCAACTTGAATGCTCATTAAGGCGGCAACAACAACAACAGCAAAACAACAACAACAAACGACAGCAATACGACAACAACTTGAAACAAGACAAAAGCCGCTGCAAAAAACTAAACCAAACTGAACTGGTTTTCATTATTATTATTATTGTCGTGTTAGTGTTGTTGTTCGGCTTAGTTGTTGTTGTTGTTGTTGTTGCTATTTTCCAAAAGCCAAAGCCAAAACGAATTTTGAATGTGGGTGAAGTTGTTAAAAATGTGGCAAACGCGCAACGCAATCGAGGCCAGAAGCGGTCCCCTCTCCCTCTCCCTCTCCCCCTCTCTCCCTTTGCCACGCCTCTTTTGGCCAACCTGCTAGGCGCATATTTAGTTATAAACTTGAATTTAGACTCGGCCCAAATTAGATAGATTGACTTTAGTCTATGGGCCACGGTGAGAGCGCCAGAAATGTTGCCCAACCAAAGAATTTGCAGCACGCATTGGGCAACAAAATGACACAAAATATTTCGAAATTCCAAATGAAACAATTTAATTTATAATTTAACCAAAAAAAAAACAAAAAAAAAAAAAACAAATTCAAAAGAATCGAATTTTAACAATAGGAAATTAAGTGAAAAGAGCGAAACTTTTACAAGTTTAGTTTAATTTCCATTCCTATTTAGATTCTTCATTAATTTCGTTTTGTTTTTAGTTTTTGGTGTTGTGCTTCCTGCTACAAATTGCCATTTTAATTAAATAAATGGCTTTATATAGTCTCATCCTCATTGCTTAAGAAATAAATTGTAATGGTATTCCCTGGTTTTGTTAATTTATTCTATGTTTTGAATCATAAATATTACACAACAGCTCGATCTTTTAGTTAGTTTAATAAAATGTATACTTTTTTTGATGTTAAGTGTATGGAAATAATTTTAAAATGAGTTTCTAGCTAACATTTAATTGAATATTTGCATATTTCCGTAAATAAACTATTTAAAAAATAACCAACTTGGAAAATTTCTTTTAATTGAAGAATTAAATTTCAATATAAACTAAAAATCAATGTTATTTTTAAAATAAGTCAACTCTTCATCTACATATAAACAGAATTGTTGAGGAAGGTTGATTGATAAACACGGAATACCCATAACAATTGTGTTTTTTGAGTGCCGGAATCGTGCAAATTGCCAAGCCATGTCTGGATTTGTATATAATTATTTTTTTTTTTTCTTTTTTTTTTTTTTTGGCTATTTGTCCAGTTTTGGGCACAAGAAAACGCAAAAGCATTTTGGCCAAGTAAATACGAGCATATGTAAATATTAATTTTATTAAACAAACGTGACAATAACTCAACTCATTGTTAACTGTTGCCAAAAAAAAAAAAAAACCCACAAATACAGAGAGAGAAATAGATTAAACAGAGCCCGCTTTTCATATTTGAATTTTCAATTCTCAATACATTGCTTGTTTATTTACTATTGTGAATGCGAATGTGACTCTGACTGTGACTGTGACTGTGAGTGTAACTGTGATTGGCCCCGACAATCGTTTTGAGGTCTTCGTTTCGGACTTGGACTCGTTTCCAGTAAAGTCGGTGACATCGTCCGTGCTTATAGCTCCGCCTGATCTCTATGTACGTGTACGTGCTCTCAGTGCTTTTTATGCAGGCGTTGGAGCCGAGAAATCGGAGGCAGTTCATCAACAACGCATCCAAAATGCGTGGGAATTGTGACGGCCTTGCTTTGAAGTCTGTTGGAAAAGGCTATTTGCGGAATTTCAATTGCAAAAAATATGAAAAAAAAAAAAACAAACAAACAAACAAACTGTGCACACTCATGTATGTATATAGTAGAGAGTTGAACGATTGAATGCCTTGTAAATACATGCGCTTGCATTTAATAGAGAAAGCCACAAAGTCAGTGTGTACACACTGGCGGTCATTACAAGTGTAACCCTGCTAACTGCAACATAGCGTTGACGCTCTAGACATTTTTATGTCACATAAATGACAAAATTCGACATAGAAATAACTCATAACAATTAAAAAACTATAGTTAACCCGAAATTAAGTGTATTTGAAGTACGAATAAATGCTTATTTTGAATTGTGTTTTCATTCAATTACTGAGCATATTTTCGTACTCATATAGCATTTTTTTATGTGCCGTTAAAAAAAACTAAACTAAAAACCGTACTGACAGCTTTGCTAAATTTCAAACTAGTGTGATTTATAAGTAACTTTAATACTTGTAGCACTAGGATACAAATATTCAAATAATAAATAAATACAAAATAAACGATAGAATTATTTAATTGTGCTTTTGCTTGACTGTAATTATTTATATTTGCAATTGATCTTCAATCTAACTCAATTTTGTATTTATAGAGTTGTGACTGGCTTAAATCTATTTATAAAAATATATTTATTTGATTTGGTAAACTTTTACAAATTGAAGACTCTAACAAAATTAATCCAAAATAAATTAACTCTAGATGAGTTATTTTTAAGAAGCTTTAACTGTGCTTTTTAATTCAAATATTTAAATAATAAAATAAAATAATTTAAAATGCACAGAGATAAAGATAAAGAATCGTTAGCTGACTCAGCACAACTGTCACTTTTACTGTCTTTAGTGTATAGCTATTTTTATAGCTGGAATTAGCTATTTTTGGTTATCTCGATATTCGCGATGGTTGGCAACGCTTTGGCAAAAAGTGGTTAGCAAATATGGCTAAAGAAGCATAATAATTGTCACATAATCGACACAATGCTTGACTTGGACTTTAATTGGCCAAAAGTGATTCATCGACGGCAACAGCGGAAAAAGCAAAAGCGGCAACAACAATGGCAACAATAACACAAACAACAACAACAACAACAACAACAATAAATAGTCACATTTCGTAGGCGACTCTCGACAACGATTTGAACTTCCTTTTGTGGCGGCCAAAATGATTGTCGCCATTGAGACTGCACGACAATCTGGCAACGTGACGCATGAACAGCGCCACCCTTCTCCTCAACGAACATGCAACAACAACAGCAATAAGAACAACAACAAACACTATTAGGGGGAGGAAGAGCAGCCTTAATCTTTCCCCCTGGACGTTGTGTTATATTTTGAAAAAAAAAAAAAAAACAGTGACAAATATAGAACTGGGTTCCTAAGAGGGATGACCGTTAATGGAGACATTTAAATGCATGTGTATGTGGGCAGAATATTTTACTAATACTATTTAAAACCGCCAACAGATTTCAATTGCTTACAGCGATTTTAATCGTAGTTATATTATTATTCAGAACTGATAAAATTCAAAATTTAGCATACGGTTCGGTTTTTTTAGTCCGAACTGGACTCAGGAACAACTGAATCCAATGTTTTGGTTAAATTTTAATCCAATTTTATACAAAACAATAAAAAAAACTTAGATATTCAGTTTTTGACCAATTATTCCTACGACAAGTATTTTAATATAATAGACCGATTTTAGCCAAATTTTTTGGATGTATAAGACAATAGGAAATACACAATTAGCCAGTTTGATTGAGATTTTTCAGACTAAAATTAAATTTTCGAGTGATCGGTACTATGACACCTGTATAATATAGTTAACCGATTTGAATCAAATTTTGTAAGAAATTGCAAATTTTCTAAAGAATTTAAGATAAGAATATGGTTTATTTTTTAAGAAAGTCCTCCAGTTCGTGAACTTGTTCAAGGGGGGGGGTAGATATTTGTAAGCTTTCTGATCATCATGGGAAACTTAATAATAACTATAAGCTGAAGGCGGCACATGCCACACACTCACAAAAATAAAATAATAAAAAAAATGTGAAAAAAAGGTGGCTTAAACAATGGCCAAGTGGCGCACAGTGGCGACCACTTACAAGAACTTTAACACGCCAGAGTTCAAATTAGTCAGCAACACTCCATAAATCAGACAACGGCAAAAACAATCATAAAGGCCTCTGTCTCTTGTTGCCCCCGACGTGCTGTGCTGGCGGTCTGTCTGCCACAAGCCGTTGCAACAGCAGCAGAACTGGCGCTTTGTGGACAACAGACAGACGGACAGACGGACGGACGGACAGACGGACAGCTGCTGCCATAAACTGGCGGCAACACTGGCCAATCGAGTTGGCCGCCCGCTGTTGCTGGGTCGAGCGATTAGCATACAATTTGTGTGGCAACTTGTTGTTGTTGCCGCTGTTGTTGCACGTTGCATTGACAGCAATAAATAAGAAAATTGCATTGCAGATACCCTTGCCACGGGACACACATCTGATAAGGCTTAATCCAAAGCAGACAAAAGGTAATCAGTAGTGGAACGAGTGGAATTGGAACAGCACGTATTGAGACTCATAAAAATATACCAAACAAATATCTGGATACAAAGCAAAGAGGACATCCAAAAATTGCTTATGGAACGAGTGGAACTGAAACAAAAGGCTGAAAGAAAAGTCACAAGTTGTTTATGAAACAAACGGAATTTTAATTTGTAATTTAAAACTCTTTAATATTCAATTTCTAAGATTTTTCCCGTAAGTTAACGATAAAAATGAAAACGGTGCAACAAATAGAATTGGACAAATTGAATACAAATGGTTACGGAACGATTGAAATCGAAAGTGGATTTAAAAATTGTTTCCACTTGCTTTTCAACTCGTAATTCCGTTAGAAAATCAAGCAGTTTTGAATTGTCAGCTCACAGTTATTGTTATGTATATAGATTTTACAGGGTATCTCACAGCAGGCGCATTGGGCACCCACGGCAAGCACTAGAGGGGAGAGAGCATAAAATATATAACTGCGGCCTGTTGTGTTGTGTACCTTGTGCTGTTGCAGTTGTTGTGTCTTACAAATTGCACCGTTAATAAAGTCAAAATCGGATTAGACACGCCTCAACCGACCCGGCCTAAACCCTCCTCTCCCTACCACCCTCCTGAACTGCTGACCATTGAAGCTGAGCTCAGCTGCACACCAGTTGGCAGCTTGGTCCCCAAGCTCCCTGGCGATATCGGGCGATACCGAAAAGATATTTGATCGCAGTTAGAAATAAAAAAAAAAAACAAAATATATATAAAAATGTATGAATAAAAAAATGCCTAACAATAAATTGGCACTAATGAATTTGATTCATTTCGATTTGCTTTTGGGCAATAACTAAATCAAGCTCCACGAGACGCCAAAGGAGGGGGGGAAATGGATATGACAGTTGTCATAAGCCAAATACTGACCCATATGTGTCCGATGAGTGGGCTGCACATACGTAACTGATTGAACAGATAGTAACGTGAAAAATGTGAGCAATCTGAAATCGAGAGGTCTTTCTCAGAAATAAAAAACCAGGGAATAAAACTGATAAAGATTACGGTTTCGGTTCCGTAAGTCCCGAAATTACTGGTTGACATTGACATGTAACAATGGCTATGATGGTCGAAAAATAATGAAATTTTCTAAACCGTTTTAAAATCGGTTCAGTTTTGACAAAGGTCAAACCCTTCACCTAGCAACTTTACCACAACCGTACCGGTACAAGCGTTTCGGTATTCGGTTTTTAAAATAACATTTATTTCATTTCATTTATTTTATATAATGTTATTTCTTTCCATTGCCAAAAATAGAAAATTTTAAATGGAATATCTGAAAAAATAATACTATTCCAAGAACATTTTTTAAGGATCTTCAATTGTTTAAATAAATATGGGGAATAACCCTGAATGATTTTAATCGGCAACTGTTTGTAGCTGACTGAATGGAGTATCGATAATTTAGGAACATATATTTAGGATCGCATTGTGCCACGTCCGTGTTGCATGTCCAGGCATTTAGCTGCAAATTTCCCAATAACTTGCGGCCACTTTGTATGCACGAAGGGGCCAAAAAGGCAAAAGAAAACATCAAAGAAGACAAAGTAAAGCAGCCAGAGTCGAGTCGAGTTGAATCGAGTCTCAATTAAGAAGGCAACGACCGATGTTGGACTATAAAATTGGATGGGCTCACGAAGTGTCCATTGAGCCATTGAGTCACGATCCAAATGTGACTGACTGATTCCAGAATTCTTTCATTTAATGTCAATGTCGAATCTGTTACTTGTATACATACAGATTCATTTGCATATAAACAGCAATACAATTAGATATCTTGTGGTATCTTTGAATACTTTATCATTTATATATCGATATATAGCAATGATTACCAAGTATTTTCGAATTTATTCCAATATCTTTTCAAAATAATTATTGTTGCATTTAAATCGTTCAGATTTTGACCGAGCTCTGAAAGTTGTAAGCCTAGAAGAATTTTGTAGCTTGAGAAAACTATAAAGAAGATTAACTACAGTAGCTAACATCTGACAAATTTTCTATTAGAATAATTACTTTAGAAGCGGATGTAACCCAATTTCCAGCAATTTTCTAATCACTTAAACTTTACATATTTTTCCCCTTTTCCATAGACTTTGCGTGTGTGTTTTGTGTCTGGTGGCATTGTTGATATGATATCTCTGGTGCGGAAATCAACTTGCAGCACTTGCCACAATCACAATGCGGTCCATTTAATTGGGGCACGAATCCAAAACCCGAAACTTTCTTAGGCAAATTGAAGCTGTTGAAGTAATGAAATGCATTTATTATCTGCTCGCCGTTCAATCGAGTGCAATAAGAGGGAATAGGGGAGAGTAGAGAAAGAAAAGAGAGGAGACAAAGACGGAGACGAGCCCAAAAACGTAAAGGTAGTGGAAGGGGGTAACCGATAAATGCCAGTCTGAGTGTTTGGCCAATTAAAAGCTCTCGTCGGCTTTATCAAATTCAATTAGTAGACGCGAGCAATCGAGCTGACGGCAGGTCCAAAATAACCAATTAAACAAGTGGATCAAATGCCCGAATACCAGATATCCTAGCTGACTACAAATTGAGAAATAAAAAAAAATAAAATTTGTAACTCAAATTTGTATAAAAGAGTATCTACATGGAATTAAGGAAATGTTAACATTCCCTATAACTTATCCCATACAGTCGTATAATCTACCCATTACTTATGCTTACAGGGAATCAAATAACTCATATTACCAGTATAAAAAGCTTTGGATGTGGTTGGCATAATTCATAGAATCAGAGGAAGTTCCAAGTCAGAATACCATTGTGGTGGATTACAAATAATTGCGATTTATTAATAAATAATAATAATTTAATTACTATTAAATATGTATTTTTAGTCAATTTAATAAGGTTATATCGATAAGGTATATATGCTGATCAGTTTCAAAGCTATTTTAGGATACTTGTAAAGAAATAGTCTATTATTATAGCAGATTTAATCAAGAAAAAAGTTTCTGTTTCTACACGATCTTACATTATATATAGCTCGAGAATATATGATTAATATAACTATATGTGTATATAGAAAGAAGTTTTGAGATTTCATAAATGTGTTTTTCAAAAGCATAAAACTGTTTCTATTATTCTAGAGATATATATATTTCAGAGTAGATAGAGGTATCACCTAAGTTATAATAGAATGCGAGAACTATGTTTTAGTATGACTCACAAAAAGATGACTTTAATCTTTAGCACTTTGAGGTTACATTGAATTTCTAATAATAATAATTATTATTATTTTTATATTTTGTTGTTTATCACAATTTTAATTAGAATTAGAATTATAATGGTTGTGATCTTTGTATAGATGGAATAGATGTGTATCTATAAGTATGTAGTTAGTGCCAGGTAGCATATTAATTAGTTAATAAACTGACTGAAACTATGGATGGTAAATGGTCGATTGTGTGTAGATGCTGGGATCGTTAGACAATTCGCTAATGATGCCAACTAACGACCTGGCAATGCTAATTGGCAAAACGCTCAGAACTGCCGTATCCGTACACCAAATGAGATGTATCTAAAAACATATATAATTAATATATACACACACACACACACACACACACATTCAAATGCACTGTTGGCTGGAGATGAAGACATGACAACATAGTTGCTTTATTTTCATTCAGTTTTCGAGAGTGTCGCATCCACAAGATACAAATGCATCTAGATACATGCAGTTTTCGCTTGTTGCTGTTGCATTCACATCGTGAGTTTCAATTAAAGTTCCATTAACGCTTCGCGACACACACAATTATCAAAAATTAAATTTATGCTTATGACATTTCCGGCAGCCGACAGTCTCCCCACCCCTTAGCCCCTAACTCCCCCCCCCCGCCCCCCGCCCCTCTCGCTCTTCACCCTTGTCATATGCAAAATCGAAATGTGACGCATGCTGTGTGTGTGACTAAATAAATAAATAAATATGTGTATGCAATGCATTTAAAGACAGCACAAGTCTGAAGATCAAAGCAACTTTATGATTATGCTCCATGCATATCCATCACCATATGGAGCAGCTGATCTGACGACCAACTGGACCACAAACCAGATCAGTAAGACAGATACTCGAATAGTCAGACAGTCGGACAGTCAAACAGTCAGACAGTCGGACAGTCAGACAGGAGAGGCAGACAAAAAAGTGTTTCTGCATCTAGGTGAAAATATGTAAACGCCTCAAGTTCTATCTCTTATTCTTTCAACTATTTGCCTCTTTGTCACACACTTCCCTTTTCACTCGTTCCGTCTGGGTGTATTTTTACTTTCAGGAGTAACCACAACAATACAGCACACACACACACACACTACACAGCGGGAGAGTCCCCAAAGCAATGCGATGCAACGATTTCGAAACGCATCCGAGTACACTGTAAGAAATGTATGTAAAATCAATTTAAAACCCAGTCAAAGTTTGAATTTCTGTTCTGGAAAATTCTTATTCTTTTGAATCTTTTCAAATTTTCTTAACCTATTCAGTAGGAAATATCAAATTCTATATAATTTAGTAAAATTGTCTTGGCAAACTCTTATATTATGATTTTATTTTAAATTATAGATCATTTGCTTGTCAACTAATTTAAGTTACATCAATTCACTAAATAAACTCAACTTAACTTCATAAAAACGTCAACTAAAACTATCAGAACAAGGTGAAGAATGATGTAAAAATAAAATATTGAATACTTAAAGAAGCTTAAGCTGCTTAAAAAATTAAATCAGCTTTAAATACTGTTATCTGTTATTTCTATAATTTTTTTTTTTTTAGAATTTCGAATGGTTTTGTTTTCTGTAGCACCACTGATTATAAATATTCTAAATAATAACATTTGAAAACGTCAATCACAAAATAAGACAGTTCAAACTTCAAAACAGTGATAGTTTCTAAATTTTCCTGAAATCTCTAGAGTTTTTGAAGAGAATTGCTTTTGACACAACCGTTCGAAATGTCGGTGTTCCTGATTTAGGCCCGAGATTTAGGTTTTTCGAACTTATTTTCGAAATCACAGAAATCGAATTACATCCAGTTTCAGTTAAGGAATATCTTGTATAAATATCTAAAATTATGAAAAATGTATTTTATTCATTTTTAATCAATTTCAAAATTAATTTAATTTAAAGGCCTTATTCCAGCAGGCCAGGAAAAAAAAATTCGTGTCAAACTTCATATACAAAATGCACAAATGGCCTTAATTCATAAATATTTCATTTAGTAAAATCTCTCAACAATTTCTTAGACATTAAAATGCAATGCTTGCTTGTTTTCAGGAATCCCAACAATTGCTTTTGGGTTGCTTTGGCGCTGTTTGTAGAACCTTTGTAGAACACCTCTAATACAGTAGTTTAAATTACTTTGATAGTTTACAACTCGTTAATTTTTCATAGTGTACAAATGCAGCTTCAGATTGTTGCTGCATTCAGTTGGTCTGCTCTTTTCAGCTCGTCTGCTTGACAACAACAACAAGAACAACAACAACAACAACAACAACAACAACAACAACAACAACAACAACAACAACAAGTCGAGTCAAGACAAATTGTCTACGCGTTGAGGTCTTGGCTATTGGCCTCCAGCCTGAGCATGACGTTGTCGTTGTTGTTGTTGTTGACGTTGTTGTTGTCGTTGTTAGTGTCGTTGTCGTTGTCGTTGTCGGAGTCCAAGTCGGAGCCGAGCAGAAGACGTTGGCGCCAGTAGCCGCGGGCAGCGCCACTCAGCGCCATAATCACAACAAGCGAAACATGGCAATGGCACAAACCACACAGAGAGAGAGAGAGAGAGAGAGAGAGAGGGAGAGGGAGAGAGAGAGAAAGGAAAGGGGGTTGTGACGGGGAGGAGTTGCATTGGCAATGGTCAGAGGTTTTATGGCATGCGCCACGTAACCGAAACCGAAACCAAAACCAAAACCAAAACAGGCAACGGCAACGCATCGGTAATTAAAAGTGGCATCATGGAACTTTGCTGCAGTCAACTAGAAGTATTGGACGGTAAGAAAGGGGGTAGTGGGGCCAGAGAGGGATGATGGGAACTGCAGGGTGGCAAGCATACTTCGATTGTGCCACACAGCGGCAAATGCTCAAAGCGTTGTTGCATTGAAATCTACGAGTACTTAAGGAAATTCCTCTTTTTTTTACTTCTACTTCTTTTAATTCCTTTTAATTCACACTTGACGAACTGTTAAGGAATCTTCAAATAAGATAGATAGCAAGAAAGATGCATAGATAGTTTTCTTCTTCCTAGTGAGTAGAATTGCCTTCCTTTTTACACCCTCCTCAAAAATTAGATATAGATATTAAATATTATTCCCTTGAGAGAAATGAATTTAAACTTTGATTTTCAATCTTCTTCATTCGACCTAAAACGAGAAATCGACATTTTTTTTTTCTTAAGCTTAAAACCCGAATTGAACCCACTTTTTCTAACTAATAAAGTTCTGTAAAAGAAAAGTAATTTTCTGGGAAAAACAGTTGACTCTTTCTAGAGAACTAAGAGCATAATCCTCAGGGAAATAACATTAGTTTAGCGAAGGTCTTTGCATTCTAAATAGTTTCTTAAACTTTAATGAGGATTCAAAATTGATTGAAAACCATGAGTGCAGCTACTTAAAATAAGCAAATGCTTGCAACTTGGAGCGGGTGTGAGAAAAGTGGAGCAACTGCAAAATAAAGCATAAACTTCACTTTCATTCCATTCCATTCCATTCCACTCCACACAAAGTGCAACATTTTAAGCACTTTACGTGCAACAAGAAAAACTTTTGCATTTACGTTTGAATTTGCATTTAGTCAGGTGGATGGATAAAGCCTTTTGGCTGGCAGCTGGCACAACGAACGGAGGTAACCTCAATTCAAAAAAGGAGCACTAGGCGTTATTGTGGGCTAGTAAGGAGCTTTGACCTGGCCAACAAGATGGGGAGGAGGATAATGCAAATGCATGACGAAAGCGACTGTCAGGATGTTTCTATCTCTCTCTCTCTCTCCCTCTCACTTCCTGTCTCTATGTCACTTGCTGAGCAGGCTTTAGCTTAGACCCAAAGCCGGATGGCTTTGATAATGTACCGCCAACTGTGTGATACAGTAATGCATGCCCATAACAAACGGTCGGACCGACCGACCGACCGACCGTCTGACTGACTGACTGACTATCTCCCAGTTTAGGCCATAAAAGTCGAATGCGCCTAAATCCGTAAATCTCCAGCGCTTTTAACACCTAACCAAACAGATATCAATGAAGCGGTGCAGCAACAACAGCAGCATCTAGAGATGGGCGTCGTGTCGTGACACGAAACTTAAATGTTCATGTTAACTAAAACTAACTGAAAATTAGCTAATATTTAGCTGAACAATATGAATAACTCAAAAAAGGAACATATTTGAAAAAGGGAAACGAATTCACACTAAAATCCAAGGTTCAAAGTTAAAAATATACATTACTTTTCTTAACTCTAGCTTTGTAGAATTCAACGAGCGGGTAGAATTTAATCTCGACTTAGATTAGGCACATGTTAAAACAAACTAATTTTGTTTTCTTATTTTTTCAGCTACTTATATTACAGGTACACGAAACATGCGGCCTAAAATGCAAGTAAATGATTGTATTAAAAACTTTTTCAATTCTCATCCTAAACCATGTTTATCTATTGACGATTCTCGCATCTCTAGATGAATCTAAACTAGTCGCCCACCAACAATCGAAGGCATGTGTGAATTTGTTTTATAGACTGCAAGGCACAATCCAATAAGGCAGTCGGATAAGGGGAACGGGTCGTGGGACTGGAAATGGGGCTGATTTCCCTATACAATATCTAATCGTTTTAGCTGCAGCATCTGCCTAAAATGTGTGCCAGCTGTTGGTCATAAAAACTGCTAACAGTTGCCAAATGAAACCCCTTTTTTTATGGGGGGGAAATTTACTCAAAATATATATGTACATATATTTGATTGATGGATTGACTTACCTTGCATAATGCAACTCCCGTGTCGAGTCGATCCATAAAGTTTTCAGCATTGATGCTCAGTTCTGGATACAGGGTGCTCAGCCATTCGGCGAGATCCTCCTTCATTGCCTCCAGATATTCCTCGCTGGATTTAAATGGCCTATAAGGTCGTGCCTCGAGCATTGCCATGGCGCCTTACTCGTTACTTTCTCTCGTTAGTCAAGAACTTATTTCGAATCTCTCGTTATATTGAAAAACTTTTGCTCTTCAATTTGTTTCTGGTTACGTTTATTCTAGGATTTAAGGGGAAATCAATTAGTTATCATGCTTTGATTAAACACGCTCTTCACTTTGTGGTTTGGGCCAGAGCAGAAAGTCGTGCATTGTCTCTCGTTCGTTTGACAAAGAGTTGCGTAGTTTGATTTTTCTCGTTTGCGATCTCCCTGTCGTTCTCTCTCTATTTTCTCTCGTTTTTTCTTACTTCTGCAAATAAATAAAAACAGTGAAATTGCTTATTAGTTGTGTACATTGATATGCTTTAAAGTAGTTAATGTAACGAGTAATTCATTCGACATATTATTTCAATGTGTACACTCATAAACTGAAATTAACTTTTGAATAGATACGAAGCAAATAATAAGAATGTAACCTTTTTTTTTGGCTAGGTTACCAACTCTCGTCACAATTGTAACGAGTGGTTAATTGCACTTATAACAAAAAAACAAGTTGAAACAATTAAAAAGGAATGAAACGAATGTGAATACAAGTTATATAAAAAAATCAGGACTCGTTACAATTCCAGCGAGTGTTTCAATTCAGAATTTCAATTGCACTTACCAAAAAAAAAGAGATGCATTTGAAAAATTCAGAATACAATTTAAAAAAATAAATAAACACTCGCTATAATTACAGCGAGTGATCTATTCAAGCAATTTACTTGCAAATATTGTGCATTAAAGATTTAAGTAGGCATGAGTACATGAAATGGAACGGAATGGAATGGACTAAAATGAAAACGAACGTGAATTCTAGTTGAAAGTGAAAAGCGGAACATGACTGCATAGCAACTGGGCATAATAATGAATTGCACGTTTAGGAATTTGATTAAGATATGTATATAAAAAAAAGTTAAGTACACAATGAAGGGGAAACAAGGGTGAAAAGAGGGGGAGGGGGGGGGGAGTACAACTTGAAGTGGAATCATAAATTTCAATATGCACAATTCCCATTAAATCTGCATTCCGTATACATATTTGCACTTAATGGATTGCTCTCTGCTGTTGTTATGGTTGTTGCTGCAGTTGTTGTTGTTGTTTTTGTTGTTGTTGTCGTTGTTGCCTGGCTAAGTATGTTTCTTTCCCACCTTCCTCGACTGCAATTCTCCCCCCTTTGTGTCTGCTCTATCAGCCTGAACAAATGAATAAATGTACATTGAAAGACGGCGCAAATTTATGACTTTGGCACTGCAGCTGACATAATTATGGGACACAAAACCACAGCAGCAGCAGCAACAGCAACAACAGCAGCAGCAACAACAACAGCAGCAACAACAATATAAATTTATACAAATAAAATCAATAAATAAAACATAAAAGTGACTCGCGGCTGTCGGTTACTTAAAAGCCATCAACAGCAACAACGACAACAGTTGCTGCTGGGCGCCAACAGCAACTAGTCAAACCTCCCTCTGCCCCTGCCCTCCCTCCCCCTTCCCTTACCCTCCCTCTCTCCCTCTCTGTAACTCATCTGCAAAGCTAATTAGCGGTAAGCTCAATTGAACTGTGAACTTGCTGTGAAGAAGGACTGGGGCAAGTTGCAAGATTAATGCCACCGCAACGAATTGTGGCTGCAACTAAATGTTGTACCTTGTATCTTGACTGCCTTTTGGCAAAATCTCTATAAATATCTCTATACATATATACAATATTTATAGTTATATCCAAGGCTATGACGCTCATAAAACTTATCGCTTATCTATTTATCAAATTGTTGTTGTTGTCGTTGTCGATGTTGTAGCTGTTGTTGTTGTTGCTGTTGTTGCAAAAACTTGCATAACCTCAGCTGTATCTCGAGTGTTGCAAGCGCTGCTTGCGGCAAACTCTCAGATACACGTAAACTTGCTCCAAGTCATCCCAATTGACCTTGCTGAAGTCGTAGAATCCACAGCGTTTTACTTTAAGTAATTCTCTCTACTTCCTCACTTTTTTTCTCACCTAATCTCATCTGTCTTTTATCCTTAGCTTACCTTTTTTTAAATTCACTCTTTTCTCTCCCCTATTACTTCGAATTTTATTCATATTGTAAATAGATTTCCTAAAATTTTCTTATATCCTTTTGTACTAAACTCAATTCTTTAAAAGTGTTTTATTCTTTGGATTCCTGTCCCTTCGACTTTTATACATCTCGTTTCTTCTTGTTTTCAGTTTTCCGTATTACCTTATCTCAGAATTCCTTAACTCATTATATATTCTCTAAAATCCGAATTGCATTCATCATCTTTTGTTTCTTCTCCCCAGTTCTCCATAATCCTCACCTAAAATTTGTAACTTTCTTTAACCATTAAAACTTCTCAAACTAAGACGCAAATAATTAAAATATATGAAGAAATAAGTACCAATAATAAAATTGAAATGCTTATTTCGATTTTGGCAACAAAAAAAAAATGACAAAGAAAATTAAGAGAAAAAACAATTGTAAATGCAAACTTTATGCCCTGCATTAAAATGAAAAACAAATGCACAAAGATAAAAGTAAACTACTTTTCTTTATTCTAAAATAACTGACTTATCATTATCTTTACTGTTATTAATTTATTTAAGATAAAAAACCTTGATCTCCAACAAATTTAAGGGATCATCGCATTTAACTATTGTATTCTAGATATCAATATTGCCGTCAATGAAATTCATTAACACTCTGCATATTTTCTTAACAGGGTGCCGAAAAGTCGGGCACGCTTAACGAGTGCGTCTTTCTTGCTTTTGTTTTTGCTTGTGTCATTTATGTAACGTTCCCGGCAATCCAATCCGATGACGATGACGATGACGACAACGACTTGGCTTTAATTAGGCTCCAGCTTTGCCCAGTTTATTTAACTTGCAGTTCGCAGCTTAATGCGAAACAATAAAGGAAAGCTAAATGTATGCAATTCTGAGCACAACGAATACGCGATACTCTTACTGTGCTAATTAATAAGATTATCAAATTGAAATTGAAATTAAAAATATGTGATATTACATTAATGAAATTCTTGGCAAGCAAAGACATTGAAAAGTTATAGGGTATAAAATCGTCTATTTCATTGAGATCGATAGGAAAACTTAAATAAACCTTTTCTTTCCAGTATTTACACACATTTGCTTTTACTAAAGATTTATGAAAAATAACGTAAGCTAAAGATCTATTAAATTTTTACTTTTTTCAAGATAATAAAAAATTACATGTTATAAATCGTTAATCTTTAATCTGTAAATCTGCAACATATTTTGATCTGTAAGTCAAATACTAATATGGATACCCTGTAAGTAATAATGCAATACAAGCTGTTGCAACTTAAAAACTAATTGAGCTGCCCTCGCTTAAATAAAGTGTTATATAGCTAACTATTGACTAATTAGTGGTATTGATCAAGCGATTGCCGATCGGATTTGCTGATCAGATCGGATTGCAAAACTCTCCCCTAATAGTTTGATAAGTTATTTTGTTTTGTGCAACTTTTGATTGGAAATTGTAGCAAAACAATACGCCCCGCGGTGTCGAGATCTCAATTGATGATGAGATCGGTTGGGATCGATGGATGAATCGTATATGTAAGTCGCAAGACGATGGTATAAGCAATTTAGTGTTCGATTTCGATTACGATTTCGATTCCTCAATTTTGATTTTCGCCTATGTAAAACGTTGCGCAAATTTTGCGTAGATCTTCAATCGTCGTCGAATAGTGAATGACTCTATAAATTGTGATCGATGGGATCGATCCCACCCATTGCGAGGGGGCATCATGAGTGAGTGAAAACAGTGAAACAAATATGCAAATTTGACTATATTATCATTTATTTGCATGTATTTCTTCTGTTTTCATATCTCTTCTACCCTCTTCCTCATTTCCAGCGTCGATTTTGAAATTCGCTGGAGTTTTTTAATTTTCGGTTTTAATGATTAGCGGTATTTTTGAAAGTGAATTTAATTAAAATCCAAATTGTGCATAGGATGCACCATCGACAAATGCTTATAAGGCCAATCGACAGTTACCCGTCCCCAAAATCTTTTCTTCTTCCTCTCTCTCTCTCTAACTGTTAATTGAATTTTTGTGTTTTTTTTTTCCTTTTTTTTTTTTTTTTGTCAAATTTGGCAACTACAATCCAAATTTGTCTTTTGACTTTTGCGCAAACTTTGAACTTTATTTACATATGGATTTTTGGTATATAATACTCTAAAAACTTTTATTTTTCAGATTATTCAAAAAAGGAACTGTTCCTAAATGATTGATAAAATTTAAGTCAGAAACTTTAAAATTATATTTCACAATTTTCTTTAGAAATTTTTTTCTGAAATTTATAAGTTTATAGATGGATAAAACAGTTCCATAGCAAAAATAGAAATGCATTTAAAATAATGTTGGTAAGTAATTTTTGAACACAGAAGAAGATCCTGTGACAAGTACTCAACAAATGCAGCTGAAATTAAGTATATAGATTGGTATAACAGTTGTATAACGCGAAGTAGTTGAGGAAATGAATATGTGTTTTGGAAAAATGTGTTAATAAATGATATATAAAAGAAGCAACAATAAAGCTAATGAATTTATTAGGCCTCCATATGAAAATTGTGTGTGCAATGTTTGTTTTACTTTATTATGTGCACATTTTATCATTGTTGTTTCTACTTTTTTTTCTGTGGTTGTTGTTGTTTTAATATTTTTGTACTATTTTGTTGTTGTTATCGAACGGTTTTTCATTATCAAATGACGACGAAGACTTTACGAAATTGGAGGTATGCATGTACGAGTGTCTGTCTTTCGATGAGGTGCTTCAAAAAGGTTGTTAAGTGTGAATTGCCAAATGACAGACAAAAGAGTGCCAGCAACAGTAACAACTACAACAACTACAACAACAACAACAAAAAAAGCACTTTCAATTCACTGTTGAGTTGGAAAAATTGTATCTTGTAGCACAAAATAGATGTTGACTCTTTCAATTAACAATTGCCGTTTGATAGATGAGACAGGTTGTTGCAATCGTAATATTTACTATTACTATATCAATATATACAGTTATATATATTTACAGTTTTGTTGTTGTTGTTATTGGGTCACACACCATTGTTGTTGCACAATGGTAAATGTTATTGAATTGATATTGATATTGATATTGGTAAGCAGAGAGCGGCAAGGAAAATAAGTTAGGGAAATTTTTCTCTTTCCCCGCTCTCTGAACTTGAAAGCTTCACATCTCCCACTACAACTCCTTCTTGTTCAACTCCAAGTTTAACTTCAAATCCATTTGAATGACACTTGAAGCGACAATCGAAACGATTTCGTTTCAAGCAAAATGACATCAATGGCAACAACAGAGACATTCCCATTCCCATTTCCAATCCCAATCCCATTTCCTCTTTTCCAACCCCCACCCCCCTCTCTTCTTCCTTTTGTTGTTGTTGTTGTTGTTGCACATGTGGAGCATTACCGTCACGAATTTGAAGCGTTTGTTGCACTTCGCATCTGTCAGATTTCAGTGTCGAGGTTTTTTTTTATTTTTTTTTGTGTGGCATGCAACAACGTACAGACAAAGTTGTTGAAGCTGCAAACAGAGCAGACGACACCCATGGTCCATGATTTTGACAGATACCCTTGCAGCCCTGCGTTCCCTTTTTTCCTTCACACAATCTCCTTATGTTCGCTAGGGAATCAATGCAAGTAAATGCAAGTGTAAAAAGCTGTAGACTCCAACTGGCAGTTACCCTGTAGACCTGCTAACAAACTAAGCTATTTGAAAACTTTAAACAGTAATTTCATATCGTTATAATTAACCGATTTTGAACCGATTATTTCGAATTTTTGACAGAAATATGAGTAAAAAAACACAAAGAGTTTTATTTGAAAAACTGTGATTGTGTAGTACAGAAGTTTGAAGGGTATACAGGGTATAATCTAGCGTTGTTCATATTTTGAATCGGTCTAAAATACAGTTTATTGAGCATAATTTGACTAAAAAGTTTGAAAATGTTTTCGTTTATATTTTGTACACGTTTGTTCAAGTTTAGTATGCCCCATTTCGTGTTCTAGTATTTACAGGGTATTTGCAACAAGCAACATCAAGTGCAAGAGTTATTTTCACAAGTTATTATCTATCCATTTATCCATTGAACCAACAACAATGCAACGTGCTCCTTACCCCCTTGTCCCTCTCTCATCTGCTCCACAGTCCGCCCCCTCTCTGTACCCTCTCTATTGTTACCCCTTTCCTTGTGCCTCCTTTTGTGCTGCACTTCAGCCGACACTCGCACACACACACACACACAGAGAGTGTGGCATGTAAAGCCCTATGATGGATGCGTTCGCAGTGTGCTGCGGCTGTTGCTCTTTTTGAATACCCTATACTCCATGTAAGACAAAGGGTATATTTCTCTTGCACTTATCGAAGTTAAGAAGGGTATAGCTGAATTTAGAAGCTACAAATTAACTTCGAAATTAAATTTAATACATCTAAAACAATATAGATTGCAAAAATTATAAAAGAAAAAAAAAACCACACATCTATAGATTTATCGATATTTTTATTTAAAACTATCTACAATTTTAAAACACTGATTTACGTTATATACATAACATTGTTAAAAGTATGGAAATCAGATCGATAATGATATCGTATTAACTGAATGATGTCCACTTGTGGAACTGCTTATTTTTTAAAATACTATTTTATATATTTTGATTGAGTTGATTGTTTCGTTAATCATGTCTATAAAATCGATTAACACATACTTTTTGTAAAATGATCAATTATTAATCGGTAGATTTGTAATAGGTTGATTTTAAGCTAAATTTAAGAATGCACATCATTTCTACTTGTACAGGGTATGCGATAGTCGGGCAGCCTATTGATGTGGCTTCCCCCCTAGTCGGCTTAGTTTTTAGTATGTCTGCATTTCCATATGTGCAACACGGGCATTGTCATCGTCATCGCCATCGTCATCGTCATCGTCATACTCAACATGAACAACAACATCATCAAGCAACGTCATAATCATCAGCATTATCATCATGATGAGCATTGTTATGAAGTGTTGCCATAAATGTCGTCACTTCATTCTATACCTATTATATTTTGTTTTATTTTTTTTTATTATTATTATTTGCCTAGGGTAAATGCACTGCAATGGCTAAAAGGAAAATCAATAGACGCCTTGCTTCGCCTACGCGTCGCCAACAGACAAAGGATCTCAGAAGCAACAACAACAACAACAACTCCATTACCGGCAACATTAAGTAAGTTGGCCAACAAAATCAGTTGACAATTTCATTTGTTGCGGCGACTTTGTCGTTGCTTTTGACTCATCGTCTCACTCACCGAGGGGGAGTAAGTAAGGGGGTAGGGGTAGGGGAAGGGGTGGGGTGGGGAGAGGAAACTAGCTGACTAACAGGACGACGACCTTGGCTAAAAAGTCCAATGGGCACAATGCCAGTCAGAGTGAGAGACAGACAGACAGAGAGGGAGAAATAGAGAAAAGTCTGCAGCTGCAAAAAATCTGAGTCACAGTGTGTGTTGCATTGAAGCGTGCAACATTCTGTATGTTGACAAGAGTCACAGTAGAAATATAAACACACACACACACACACACACACACACACACACACACACACATATTTATATATATATATATATAAATTTAAGTTCTTCAATCCGCCAGAAAAGCGTTTTTAACCTTCGTTTATAATAAAATATAATACAAAAAAAAAAAAACAAGTGGGAAAGGCTATAGTCGAGATCCCGACCATAGGATACCCGTTATTTATTTCAATATTAATAAAAGTACTTTAAAGAATTACTACCCAATAAAAACTACTGCATACTTTTAGGGGATTTTATTGAAATAATAACCTTATTAATAACTTTGGTTAGCTTTAACTCCCGTTGTACTTGTCCGATCTTGCTGTGGTTAAGAGAGTTTATAGATATAACGTTAATTACCATAAAAACTGTATTGTCTTTAAAACTCTGTGGTGTGGTGGTATTTCGCGATTTGTGGGTGCGGAAGGGGGCGTGGCTTAAATTTGAAATAGCCTTGATCTGCGAGCGGTATATAGAAATCTGTGTGGCAAATTTGGTTATTCTATATCTTTTAGTCTCTGAGATCCTTATGTTTATACAGACGGACGACCGTTTTTTCGCACTTTCCAGAGGCGGAAAAGGGCATGGCAAAAATTTGAAACAATCTTGATCTGCTCCAACGCCATTGGGACTTGTGTGCCAAATTTGGTGTCTCTATCTCTTATAGTCTCTGAGATCTAGGCACTCACACAGACGGACGGTCGGACAGACAGACAGATGCTGATCAAGAATATATATACTTCATGGGGTCGGAGATGCTTCCTTTTCCCTGTTACATAAATTCTAACGAACACAATATACCCATTTATTTATTTTTTAAGTAACGGGTATTATAAAGAAACAACTTGGTTAGGTCTCGTTTCTTTTACTTATTTTTTAATTTTTATTTTGTTGTCGAAACTTCAGAACAACAACAAAAATGTCGCAGAAACTTTGCTTACAATATGCTGTAGCATGTGTGTGTGTGTGTGTGTGTGTGCGTGTGTATGTGTGTGTGAATGTTTGACAGCGACAAGTTAAGAATTCGATACAAGAAACGCAACTTAAGCTGCGTAGGTTTCTTAAGTAACTTCAAATGTTTTGATTAGACTTTAAATGACAACAACAACAAGCGAACAACAACCAAACAACAACAACAATAACAACAAAAGCTGTGTGAATGCCAAATGGCAGTCGAAGTCACAGTCGAACTCGAACTCGAAGTCGAAGTCGAAGTCCAACTCAAAGTCGAACTCGAAGTCAACTCATTTGCGCAGTCGCAGTGTGGGTTGTCTCAAAAAAGCAAAAAACATATTAAAAAAAAAGATCTGAGAAATGAGAATTGAGAATTGAACACTGGGACCTGAGACCTGGAGACCTGCAGAGACCCAAGACCCCAAGCTGCCGCCGTTTGTGGCATGAGCACACACAGACACACACACACTGCTAATGAATGAAGTTTAACTGCACTTAACTTAAGATTAATGTGGTATTGAGAATCTCTCTCGTCTCTCACACCAGGAACTTTAGCAATCGCAATTTTAAAATTTCATACAATAATGTTTGATTTATTATTAACAAAAAATATTTAAAATTGTCTTATTAACAATTAATCAAATGCTATTAAAACAAGCTATAATAAAATGTACAATTTAATTTAAAATTCATAGTATATCTCTTTTTAGTAACTTTTATTTTACAAATTTAATTACTATTTAGGGTTTTTTTTTAAGTAAAAAATATGTCCATATTCAACAAAAAATGTTTAGATGCAAAAAGTAGCTTCAAACAATTTTAATAGTGACTGCAAGAAAAAATGTTCAAAAATCTCTTAGATTATATTTTTTATGATTTTTCCTCCTTTTCATACAAAATTTTTTTTGAGTACATTCCATACAAAAAATCGTAAAATATATAAGCAAAGATATTTTCGAAAAAAATTGTTCGCAGTCACTATTAGAATTGTTTGCAGCAACTTTTTGCATCTAAACATTTTTTGTTGAAGCCCTAGGAAAACCAAATTTTTTACATAAACTCAAAAATTTCAATGGGAACTTAATGGGTTAAGAAAAGTTGTGTATCATTCAAACGGCATTTAGAAGACCTTTCCATTGATACCAAAATGTTATGGGAGAACTTGAAATAGCGAAGTAATTTAACTTTAGTTTTGTGTAAATACTTTTGACCATATTTGTTTAGTTTGTTAGCCAAGTATCTGTATCTGTGTTTTGTATCTGTAGCTGTTGCTTTAGGTGTATCTGTATCTGTAAATGTATCTGTAGCTGTCGGTTGCAATATCCGTGCGATAAATAATCGACAAGTTGCCGCTGTTGATGCCGCTGCTTGTGTGGCGCTACTTGCCAAAAAAAAAAAAAATAAAAATACAAATTAAATGCAACAAAGAACTTGTTGTTATCGTTGTTGCTGTTGTTGTTCTAAGTACACTTAGTCGCCCGCTTAAGTCACTTTCATTAAGCATAAGCAAAGCTTGGTAAGTGGCAACTTGGCCAAAAAAAAAATATATATATATATATACATATAAAAGAGAGAAAGATCTGCCTCAAGACGCCGCTGTCAGGCGGCAAATTCAAGAGATACTTTTTTACTGTACATATATGTATGTGTGTTGTTGTTGTTGTTGTTGTTCTGAGCTCTGTCTGGGGTGCTCAAGTCAAGCCGTCGTCGTCGTCATCGTTGTTGTTGTTGTTGTTGTTGGCCTGGTCGCTTCGCTTGGACGCAGCTGCGCATCTCCAACAACATTGTATCTGTAGCTTTGTATCTGTATCTGTGAGACAGACCTGCACTTGACCTTGAACTTGTACAGGTTTACTTTTGTTTTCTTTGCCTCGTTTTTTGGCTTTTCAGCTTTTTGTCCGCTCTTCAACTTTTCTCAAGTCTTATTTGCCTCTCCTTTCTTCTTCGTCTTCGCCTTCGCCTTTGCCTGCGTCTTCATCGGTTATGGCCTTTTTTATTTTATTTCAACCTAATCAGGCTTAATGCCGTTGCCGTTGCCGTTGCCTTTGCAGTTTGTGGCTTTTATCAGACCAGGATTATGAACGAAATGTTTCCAGGAATCATTTTACAGCCTCCATCGACTTATGCAGAATTCAAATACGATATGTACTTCATTTTATATGGTATATATACTCGTGTATGCAAAAGATTTATGCGATTTATGAAATTCCAAACAAAACTTGAAGCATTTATATCTTTTGCTTGATCTTACGATTCTCCGGAAAGCCAGTCTAAATAAAGAAGAGAATTCTTCTTTGTTTCCTTTGTGGCAAGATGCAAATAAAAAACCAGCAGGGTTAATTTATAATATCTGGCATATGTGTTTGTTTCTATTTAAAGATTTATTAGCTAGAAGAATTCATGTTATGAATGGTTTTTAATTTCTTCAAGGATTTTAAGGAATCTTGCAGTGTAGAGTGTTTTGTTTTGTATCTAATAAAAAGCAGATAGATTGATAATTGATCGGAGAGATATACGTTTTCTATATCTTTCATGACTTTAATTAATCTGAACTAATTTCCATCTGATAGTTAGTTGTTTTATTCCCTGAGTTCTGTTGAAAAGCAAACATGATATATGGGCTAGTGTTACAGCACGGCAATTTGGCATAAATGGAAAGATCTGTCCATATTTGATACAGACGCACACACACACACATTCACACACGCTAGGTGTGTGTGTGTGTGGTTGTTGTTTGAAGCGTGACATTTTCCTCATGAGCGAATTCACCTTATGTAGAGACCGTGTTGCTGACAATCTTAAGCTGCAACTCAATCTCAATTACAAACACCGTCAGATCTAGGTGAGCTAATAAATGGACCCAACTAAGAAGGCAGAATGAGAAGCGAAGACGGAGCAGCGATTGGAGCAGAGGAGGAGATACAAGAAACGCCTTGAGTCGGGAGTGAAGGTTGAGTCTAAGACTACAGGGATTGAGATTGAAATTTGGACTGTGACTGTGACTGTGACTGTGACTCGACCTAAGGCTACAGTGCTTAACTGGAGCGGCAAAGAATAAGAAGCAAAAGAAGAAGAGAAGGTGAAGAAGAAGAAGAAGAAGCTGTTTCAAGTGCACTTAGAAGCAGAACATCTATGACAAATGACATTGGACAAGTGGAAACAGCAGCTTTAATGTAATTGGAACCAGGTCCAGAGGTGTGACACAATTGCTCGATATTAAATGACAACAACAACAATAACAAGAACTAAAACAATTGCAACAACAACAACAACAAAAGAAAGACAATGCAAGCGACAGATTGAGATTGAGCTTAAGTCTAGAGACTGAAGACTGAAGACTAAAGACTAGAAAGACTCGAGAGTCTGGACATGAACATGGACATAATTGGCACTGTTGCATTAGCCACAACACACAAAGTGTCTAAATGCAAGTACACTAATGGACAGCTAAATAGAATAGGTGTGAAAATATGTTCATATTTTCTTTGATATCAGTTCAACTTACAACCTTTAATAAGATAAGATAGATAATATAAGCATGAATTTATATTCATAAATTATAAGATTTACATTTTAAAACCAATTATTTTTTTTTTATTATTATAATTTTTAATTTTGTAATTATATTCCATACATAATAATAGACTGATTAAAGATTTAAATATTTATGGCATAAATTATATTTCAAAATTTGAGCTTTTCTGTCGTATTCTCTACAGACGCACCTATTTGTCCGTCCAATTAAATTGCATTATATATTAATTTCATAGAAATCTAAAAATCGTTGTCTTTATCTTGATATAACCATAAACTAATCGCGGTATTTCAAGAAAAATGGTAAGAATGTAAAATTCCAAGCACTTCAATAATTTAATAAAAGAAGCATATCTATTTTTTTATCCACATATGTACTTATACATATAATTGTGTGTGTGTGTGTGTGTGTGTGTGTGTGTGGTGCAACATGAGTTTGTGTCAGTTGCTGCATCAGATCAGGTGAGAGTTATGCGCTGTTGTTAATTAACCATTTACGGACTGATTGCAGAATGACAGACGAGCCAGCGGACAGACAGGCGGTTAAAGATAGAGTGCAAGAGTAATAGAGATGGATAGAGAGTAAGATAGAGTTATAGATAGACAGTAAGTTAGCATGAAGTATGTATAACAAGGTCAACTTGGGCTCAAAGCTAAAAAGATTTGCTTAGATACGATACACCAAGATAATATATTCGATATGTGCAATCGATAAACGATAACTGTTTAAAAGTTTAAGCCTTTATGCAAGTTAGTTAAATTCTCAATCTATGAACTTACATTGCCATAAGACTATCGATAAACCATAAATATCGATAATATTTCCGATATGTGCAATCGATAAACGATAACAGCTTTAAAGTTGCAGCCTTCATGCAAATTAGTTAAATTCTCATTCTATGAACTTATGATATGATTATCGATAAACGATAGACAACGGTAATATATGCGATATGTGTAATCGAAAAACGATAACTGTTTTCAAAAATTTAAGCCTTCATACAAATCACTTCATTTCTTATTCTATGAACTTACATTGCGACCGTTTCCAGTGTCCGTTGCACTTGCTGCACATAATGCTGCCAAAGAGAAAGAAGGAAAAAAGAGAGAGAGAGAGAGGAGAATATTGATTAGTTTATTTGATATATTTTCGTTACTTTACTTAAATTAATATGCAGCACACACTTGCAACTTGAATCAATCCAATTGATGCAGCGATATGTCAAACGAACAAAAGTTGAAAGAAACTTATTTCAAATGCGACGTGATGCTTGCGTCGCGTTTTTTAGGGGGCGTTGACAGCTACCCCCATCCCCAACCCCTCCCTTCGCCTACATTCTGTTCACTCTTGATAGCATAAACAACTTGTAATACTCGTAAATATATATGTCTATATATATAACGCGGTATAAAGTACATTCAAAGAGTTGACAACAAATCGGGTCAATCAACTGACGTTTTGGGGCGTCTCACACACGTTTTATACCCCCTTCTTCCATCACACACTCTCTTCGCGTTGTTGGCCTGGCTAAGCTGCCCACTGTGCTATGTGTGTGAATGTGTGTGTGTCTCTGTGTGTGTGTTGGCCAAGTTGATAGCACGCACGTGATCTGCAGACTGAATGAAGAATTTATGAATGGAGCTCAATGCGTGAGCGAAGCTACAACAACAACAACAACCAGTGTGTATGTGTGTGTGTGTGCGTGTGTGTGTGCGTGTGCGTGTGTTTGTCTCGCAAGTTGGAGGATCGTATCCCAGAGCAGCATCAACAGGTATTGTGAGTTGTTCATAACACAATCTGTGAGATACATAGATACAAATGTATCTTTGCCGCACGTGCCAAATGATTATCGATAAACGCTAATCACAGCGCATACTTGCAGTCGATTAGCACAGCACACACTCTCTCTTTCACACGCTCTACCTCTCTCTCTCTCTCCCTCTCTCTCTCTCTCTCGTGCTGTAGGGCATTCGAAATGCCAAGATGCAACAAGTTTCCGCAACGCCCACCGATTTGAGTGTGGCACTTAAAGTAACTCAAAGGTTTCTTTGGCTACTGTGCAACCGGCGAGTATCTTTAGGATGTATCTGCGAGTGTAGCTGTATTTTGTATCTACATGTTATAACTATGTATCTATGTAACTATGTATCTATGCATCTGTATCTGTTGCTGTTTGGCACGCATGTCTCGTTGGCTCGCCGTCTGACGCATTGTCTGTGCGTTGTGCGTGGCTTCAACAACTTGAAATTGTGGCATAAACACGTTCTACAATTTCCGGCATGAGTGTTGTTGGCGTTGTTGTTGTCGATTGTTGTTGCTTTCAACTGACGACTGTCGATTGTTGTTGCTGTTGTTGTTGTTTATTAGTTTCATTGATCATCATCATTACTCGCTTTAATGTGATGTGTTTGTAGTTTTTTTTTTGTAGTACTTCTCTCTGTTGTCTTTTGTTTTGGATCTTGCCCCATGTTGCAAGCAAATAGTTGGCCACATTAACGCTTCCCTTTGGCAAACGGCAGCCAAACAAACCGCAAAAACCGCAGCTGACCTCTTGCCCTAATTGAAAGCTTTTTGTTAATCTCTCACTTTCAGACACTTGCAGAAAACAAGGAACAGGTTACACTCATAAAATGGATATGTATTCAGATTTAGACGATCTACAGATGGAGAGAATGGGGATCAACCACAAATGGTCAAATGACTGAATGACTGAATGAGTTAATGCGATGATACTAAACAGCTAATGATTCAATCATCATTATCAATCAGACCAAAGAGAAATATTCAAAATCTAAAGCGAGAGTAAAATAGAAGATCGCTTAGAAAAATCGTTTCCCCATTAGTTATCACTACTTACGAAGGGTGTGAAAGATCTTTACATTGTAAATAAACTTTTTGGATTTAAAAAAAATTAATTAATATTAATAATAGTAATAGAATTTTATATCAAAGTAGTTCCTTCAAAATATTCCTTCTAATAGGTAAAAAGAATTAATATTGTTTAAGAAAATCGTTGATCGATAAAAGAATTGATTATTTTCTCTTTTGGAACTGGTTAGAACTGATTTCAACTGAAACTACATTTGAGGATCACATGACTCAAGTATGCTCTCTTTGCTCTATAATATATAACAATCATTAAATCATTGTGCATTTGTATTTTCTACTAAAGAATTGGCAATGTCTAAATTAGATTAACGACTTTTTGGCCAGAAAATAAATAAAACTAGTTGACTTTTTAGATAAAGATATATGACAATGACCTTGCGAGCTGCTAAAGGTCTTAGGTCTTGGTCTTTAAAAGGTCTTTCATCTCCGGCTTGCCAAACAAAATGACAAATTTTGTCTCTCTCTCTCTCTCTCTCTCGTTTAAGAACAATTAATTTGTTGGTTTTGTTAAAGTTAGCTTTTCGATTTTTGGAAACGAAACGCACCAAAATAAACAACAACAAGAAAACAAAATTAAGCAAGTGGGCTGAAAATGGTAGACGGTAGAGTCAGAGATCTATGAACGATCACAACCGATCGAGAGACTGTCCTTAAACGACAGAGTCGGACAGAAAAGTGTTGCGCATGTGCGCACTCGTAAATGATCGTAAATTAAATAAAAATTAACTTTCGATTTCGATTTTGTTTGGCATTTGTTCAAGACAATATTTGGGAAGCATTTTAGTAATTAATTTATGACTCTTTGAGGGCAATTACAGAGACATTTTTGGGAAGGGCTCACAAAGTGAACAAGTTTCGAGGACAGACAACAGACAACGACATCATCTTCACCTACAACTTGTGCTTTAATCATTAGCTCGCCTCTTTGGTCAACATCATCATCATTTGCGATAATGATCCGTGGGTAATCAAACAAGAAAATTGTGTGAATGCCAAGTCAATGGCATGTCAAATGACCAGGTTAAGTGGCCAGGCAAATGGCCAAGACAGCGCCTATCACGCACTTCATTTTGATTTAAGGTTCAACAAATAAATATATGTCAATGGACGTGAAGCCCTACAAAACATAATAAACATAATAAACATGCCAATGGCATTATAATGAACTTGCAGTCGGAAAAGGAAAACGAAATCCAAATCGAAAACCAAATCGAAATCAATTTCAATTTGAAAAACAAACGCAATACTCCGAAAAAAAAAAAATACACAGCAGGCCATCAGGTTGACCAACTCCATTTACATTTACAAGTTTGTCTCGCGTCGACATCAAACCAGCAATTAAATCATGTTGAGGGCCTTACAACGATCTTTTACACGCATAGAAAGTTTAATTTGCCCTATGTCTATTTTTTTATTTTTTTTTTTTTTTTGGTGTTTTACTTTTGGTTACTGGGTTATAACAAGCTTTACGATCTATTTTGTAATATTGATGCAACAGCAACGATCATTTACGATCATTTTTACAAACATTTGAATATCAACAAGAAATTAATAAAGAAGATTTTGATTCTTAAATAAATAATTAGATGATTTTTTAATCTTTCACTAAGATCATTTGACATGATCATTTAACAAGCATATTAACAAATAATAAACTACCTAATATATAGGTAGGCTTGACTAGAGTTTAATATCACTAGGTGATTACTTATTGTCAATTTAATTAGAAGAGGAAGAAGTTTCTTTGACCGATCATTAATGATGATCCGTGACAAACAAGAAATAGTAACTAAGAATTTATAATTTAAGCGAATCACATATAATAACATTATTAATCACCATAAAATAAAAGATCATTTGACGCGATCATTGTTAGTTTAATCAAATGCAACCAAGAATATACTTTGACATGGTAATTAAGGTGCTTTAACATGATCACTGATAAACCAGAACATTGTCAAAGTCAATCTTGAGGAGACGTTTAATTTTTTTTTTGCAAGATCATCATCAGCATTGATTGTGATTGAAAGTGATCAGCGATAAAACAGAAGATCGTATTGCGCGATCACTGACAGACTGATCTATATGTGCGCTAACAAATGTTAATGTCTTTTTGATTTGTAAGAATTTCCACACAATAAAAAGTGTGATTACAATCAGATTCACTTTGAATGAATTGAAATTATTGTAGGGGATGATAATATGTAACGATCATTTTGTGTTATCCTGTTTTATCAGAATAACTATTGCGAGCTATAAGGTTTAGTTTTAATTCTTATCGATTGATCAGCACGATCAGTTGATGACATTGCCTGTTTAGTCTAATGCTGTATTATCGATAAGTGTAGCGATATCGCTTTCGATGATCGCTTGGTGTTGTCATTTCCGCATCGTCTTTTGTAATTCGCATGCATATCGCGACATTCGACCGAGAGCTTTAACCATATTTGTCAACCAACGCCCATTTAACCATCGTTCCATGTATTATCAGATATATGTATATACTATATATATGAGTATATATATGTATAAACATATTGTTCCGTCATATATCACTGGCAATTGCCGCGATCGAGCCCCTGCTGACAGGAGGAGGTGACAGGCCAACGACAACGGCGCCAATTGCAATAATATGAGAGGAATCGGGAATGTCAGATGAGTGAAGAGGGTAACGGGGTAAATATTGATGATAATACAAGTTGGAAAATAGTCGTGTGCAACGACAAACCGATTAATTGCCTAGAACTGCGCATGCATAGATAAATATTAATGCTAACGACAACAATCTATTCCACCCCACAGAGCAGACAAATACACACAGATACACACAGATACACACACACACAGATACATACACACACACATTGTAACGTAGCGAATGACCAAAGCCCAAACGAATTGCGCAGCGATAAATTACAAAGGAATTCGTAACGCCCAAACGTCCCCAAAACGAGGCGTAACGAGGCGGTAGCGAAATTTCGCCAGTGTTGTAAATTGCATTAAAGAACTGCAACCGTAATGATAGAGAAGTTGAACTAAAAAAGGAAACACAAGTGGGAGTCAGAGAATTGCATGAGTAACAGTGTCAGAGAGAAGTATCACAGAGAAGTTAAAGAAAGAAAGATAGAGAAGTTAGAGTGCAAATAGTGGGAGAGAGAAGCTAAGAAGTAAGAGAAATGTATAATCGATCGGTATGATACATTTAAAACTTATTTTAAACGAAGGGTTTGAAATAAGAACGGCTGAGAGCAGTGTAAGAGAGAAGAAAGAATAAAGTATGAATGAACTCTGAAAGAGAAATATGACAGAGAAGCATGATAGATAAGTTTAAAAGTTAAGAGGGAAAAAAAGTTGCAGAGAGGAGTATCAGAGGAACTAAGTAAGATAGGGAAGGAGAAAATTGTGAATATGAGAGTTATTTTACAAAGCATTAACAGGATTACTTTTGTGAGAGAAGTTTTAGAAAAAAGCATTAAAAAGGACGTTTGAAGAAAAAAAGGAAATTGAAATGGAAAAGATAAGCGTGAAAGAAGTAAACTGGATAATTATTAGGGAGAAATGTGTAAGATATGATATTAAATGTCATATATTTATATTCCGTTAAAGTTTTAAACATCTCTTTGTATTTACTTTTTATCTAAGATTTTTATATGACTTTTTGCAAATATTCCTCAATTTAATTGTCAGACTATCGCTGTCTCTGTCTCTCTATCTCTCTCTCTTTTTATAAAAATATACTTAATGCACTTTCCTTAGCCGAATGAACCCGTTAACTTAAATATACACAACTGTGAACTTACCCCTCACAAATCCACCTCCGCTTGCTCCGCTTGCTCCGCGTATACAAGTATTCATATAGTGATAGTGAATATTACTCGTATTCACTTAGTATTCACTTACTTGTTGCGAGTATTCGCTTGTGAAATTATTTATGCAAATTTTATGCGCAAACGCAAAAAGCAGTAAGAAACAAATATGAAGACAGACAGAAAGAAACAACAAGAAACTAGAAGGAAAGACTACAATCGATCGACACCGACTGTGAGACACCCTGTAATTATTCAATCAAAATGCCTGAAGTGGCTAAGATTACATTTTCAGAACTTTTTCTATGAATAACAAAATAGTTCCACTTAGAAAATTCATTAATACAATTTTTAGTGTATCTAGCTCTTATAAATCTTAAGATCTGGGTGTTCATTTAGACGTACAGACATATGTTTAAATGGATATGGCTATATTGTCTCACCTGTTGTTGCTGATAAAGCATATATATGTTTTCATCTGACTTTTATGCACATTTGATCTGCTACAAACTGAGTAGACACTTTGTACTTCTCAAGTACAGGGTTTAAGAAATCGCTTGCATTTTCATTAAATACAATATATACACATATTGATAGCAACATAATGTGTGTGTGTGTGTGTGTGTGTGTGTGTGTGTGTGTGTGTGTGTGTGTGTGTGTGTGTGTGTGTGTGTGTGTGTGTGTGTGTGTGTGTGTGTGTGTGTGTGTGTGTGTGCTTAATGCACTTTTGCAACTTGAAACGAATCGAGTAGAGTCTTTGCACTGGGGGCGTGTTTAGCAAACGGGGGCGGGGACACAGAGGGAGCGGGGACACAGAGGAGGGAGCGGGGACACAGAGGGGGGAGCGGGGAAGCGGGGACGGGGGAGCGGGGGCGATGTTGTCGGCATTTGTCAAAGGCATTTGGCTACCGATTTGTTTTACTTGCAACTTCGACATTGGCGGCAACTTGTTGCTGTTGTTGTTGTTGTTGTTGTTGTTCCAGTTACTCTCTTTGCTGTTGCTGTTGTTGTTGTTGTTGTTGTTGCTGTTCTTGAGCTGCAAGCCAAGCCTCGACTTGGTTTGTTTTGTACCATATCTGTATCTAAAGTGTGTATCTTTTGTGAGCCACAGACGCATGCAACTAATGAGGCTGCCACGGCGTTGCAACGCAGTCAGCATGCAACATGTGTCCACATAATTAAACAAATCTCCTCCACACATGAGCATGAACATTTTGTGCCATGCACTCTATATAAGAAGTATCTACACATACAAATGTATCTGTAGCTAGTATAAAAGCTAACATTACCAAGCGACCAGATTGTTGTTTCAATACCCTGTACTCAAACAATAGAAAAGGGACTATTGGGCTTGTTCGACGCGAAAAAAAAACCGAGGAAACAAAGTGTCAAAAGGAAAATATAGAGACTGATGGAAATAAAATTGAATTTTTTAATTTTAATGCAGAATCAAAGTAGAGTCTAAACAATAATAAAATTATAATAATAAATAAAGGAAATCAGTTAAGATGTGACAAAGTTATGAGAGTTTGGAGATCTCCAAAAAGTGTCAAAGGAAAATTAGGAATAAAATGGATAGAGATGGAAAAAAATTTAATTTTCCAGTTTTGGTGCAGAATCAAAATAGACGATAAATATTAATTAAATTGATATTCCGACAGAAAATCGTCTGAGGTTTGAAAAAGTTATGACACTTTAAAGTTTTTAAAAAAGTATGGGAAAAATTACATTGGTTGGAAAAATATGTAATTTACCAATGTTAATTTTTAATGGACATCGATTTATTTAATCAATTCATCGTCAAAAGATTTTTCGAGTTAAAGAACTTAAAATTCGAGTACGAGAAAATCGAGTTTTCAACTTTGAATGCATATTTACATGACTAATTTTTAACAGAGCTGCTACAGGGTTACTCAAAGTCGAGGTTACTCGCATGTGGATATTCCTACTAGTTTTAGTTGTTGTTGTAGTTAATTAATGCAGAAACAACAAATAAGAAACGCACCACGACGTCGTTGGCAGGCGGCAAGTTTTAGTCACTAAATTGAACTTTTCAAATGATTTAAGCCAAATGCCACTTTGCATTCAGGGCCATCGACTTGGCCACACACACTCAGATACACACTGACACACACACACACACACACACACTGCACACACACATTAAAACACAGCTAGAAAGACAGACATGGAAATGGGCGTCGTGTAGCTGTATCTCTATATCTATACATTTGTATCTGTATCTTTGTATCTGCGTCTGCAACTGCGTCTAGATCTTGGATGCCTTGACAAGTCAATTTTAGTTTCGTCTAACGGTAACAAGCTGTTGACAGAACGCAGAGAGACAGAGACAGTTGCAGTTGCAGTTGCAGATGTCAAATCAAATGCTACTTCAACTAATGAACTATTTGAATCCATAAGTCAATCAGCTCTAGCTCCATTAATGGACTCTCAGAGTTGCAGCTAAATATATATTCTTACTCATGGCTGCAAATCTGAATTTAATGAAACCTATTAAGTCAGCTAACGTATCTTAGATACAAGTGATTCTGAGATACTTTATTAATATACTTCTGCAGTTATTTAGTTTTTCCACTCGACTTATAAGAACAAATTTTTGAGTTTTATTATCATTTATGCAGAATGGAAAACAAAGAAAATGTTCTGCCCATGGGGTAATTTTTTTTTCTTTTAAGGGAAGAGATATTTTGAAAATATGTAATATATTTAATTGTTCCATTATCAATTATGAAATTGTTAAAAATATGCAGAGATCTAAAAGATTTTTATAATATTAATCTAAATTGTTGCGTCTAAATAAGAAAAGTCTTTATAAAGAAGTAATTATTTTGGGCAGTAACTGAATTATTCATAAATATCTGCAATGACTTTGGTTACAGGTTATAGCGGATCGGTTTTTATCAACAAAAATATTTGTTCACACTAGAAACCACTTTAACAAGTTTACAATATGTTTTTTACTCTTAGAGCTGAGTTCACATAGTTAGTTGCTATTTTTTTCCATTCAAACTGAAGACAATTTGAAAATGTTAATATGCTGCACGTGCCAAGATAATTATAGTTAATTATATTTGTGAGTTCAACTGATCACTCAATGTCATAGCGAATGAATGCCAATGTTTTAATGATGATAATGATTATGATAATGATAATGCAACAGATCCCTGACAGACATACTATCATGCAGTCAAGTCTTGTCAATTTTCTTGGCCAACAAAAGAAAAAACTTTGAGCCATGGAGCATCTCTATTAGATCGGTCCTTAAATTATTATATCCGGCGATGAGAAATTAAATGAATAAGTGAGTGAATGCATGAATGAATAAATGAGTGAATGAATGAAAAGTGAGCAACCCCAATGCCAAAACTGAATTGTCAAGAGTCCAACAGTTAAAGGGAGGCTCAACGGGAAGATGTGGTGAGGGGTATAGAAGGAGGAAAGGTTGCCACCGTGTGGCAAGTGGCAAGTGGCAACTTGCTTAAATGAAATAAGTGCAATCGCAATTGAAATTGAAATTGAAATTGGAATTGCAGTCGGACCCAAGCGAGATAACTTGGATAGGTGCGACAGACGACGCTATATATATGTTTCCACTTGGCTGGCAAATACATCCCCCCCCCCCCCCCCCTCCACAAGAGAGAGAGAGAGTGAGAGAGAGAGAGGAGGAGAGAGCAACGGTGTGGGGGTGGAAAGAGGACACGTGCAGTGCAGCTAAAAACCAATAAAATGCAATGAGACAAAATAAATTTTCCAGCAAAGTGATTTTCACATTTATATGTATGTGTGTGAAAAAGTAAGAAAAGTGGGAAAATGTAGGAAAAATTCTATTGCAATCGGGGTTGGGCACAACAACATATTCATTTTGTCAACTCAAGAATTCAAAGTATGGCAAAAACGCAGCCGACTTATGAGATTCATTAGAACGAAAAGGCTGAAAATGAAAATGAAAATGAAAATGGAATAAATATAAAAATACAAAAAAAAAAATGCAGCAACAACAACATATTTTTCTGCTATTTTTTGTTCCTGTTGAAAGGTAATAAATAAGCGCTAGATGCGGACACGTGTGCTGTTAATCCCAAAAGCAGAGAGAAACACGCACAGACTCTCCCCAAGTCTGAGTAACCCCTACCCCTTTCCCGTTCCCGTTCCCTTTCGCTTCCCTGAAAGAACCCTACCCTCCTCTACCCCCTCTCTCTCTCTCTCTCTCTCTCTCTCTCTCTCTTTCAGCACACCATATCATATCCCCCAGTTCTGATTTTCCCCCACAAAACTCAAGCGATCCACGCATGGTGCATCGTTCTAATTAACGTCACAGCAAAAACAGAACCACAACCATAACCATACCATATAGCATGCCATATATACCATACCATATACCATATACCATATACCATATCATATACCATACCATACCAAACTGAATTGTACCGTACCGAACTGAAAGTGAAAGAAGTCGTTGTCGCCGCACAGTGGTGAATTTTTACTATTTATCGTTGTAAAAATCCAAAGCTTTATTATGATTGCTTTTAAGAAATTTACTTAAATTAGTTATAGTGGTAGTATTCATTAACAAACAACCTTGAAGTAGTATCTACCTAAGTCAAGTAGTACTCAGGACAAAAAATCTATTAAAAAAATCAAGTTTAAAAAACTTGATTTTAGCTTAAATTTTTTTTTTATATGTATTCAGGATGTAATTTCTAAATTAAGATAATACGTAGATAAAATGTCAACGATCTCAAAATATCGACATTAAAAAAAAATCAAAGAATCCCAAATTATTTGAGCTAACTGAAAACAAATATTACAGAACCCCAAAAACGAAAAAGTTTTAAGAAAAATCGGGCTTGATTGAAGTATTTTTATATTTGGTTTATAAGAATGCGTGATTAAAGGATTCCCTCAGATTTCATTAATTTTTGTAGCGTATTGTAGCTTAAGGCTCCATAGTGCGTCATAGCATTCAAAAGATGAAAGCGAGAACAGTGGAAAAGGGCCGAGGGGCTGAAGAGTATCGAGAGGGGACAGAGTGTTGCAAATGGGGGAGCTACAGCTGCAGCTACTTCAATGCTCTGCATAAGAAATGCATATACGTATTTATATGACCGCCTTGAAAGGGTAGCTGCAGCATCCCAAGAATTATACAGAGAGTATGAGGTGGAAGAGAGGGAGCATAAGAACGGTAGGGAGAGCAAGGGAGGAGTTGATTTCCTTAGCAGTGTGTGGTTCGCATATTTCTGCAATTAGGGGTTCGTTACGAGTCAAAACAAATGCCGATTGACATTGTGAAAGCAATAAACATTTTACAGTGTCAACGAATCGTATGTTGCCCCTTTGCCCCTCTCCGTCCCTCGCCAGGGTCAAATTGCACAAATCCGGCTTGATACAAGATTTCTAGTTAGTGATTAAAGACTATAATAAAGTCTTTGGCGAACTTATTTCACTGATCTGATCACGGCACAATCGTACTATAATCAATTTCTAACCCATTGGAAAAATCTATACATATGGCTTACAATGTGATCTTACTGAACTTGTTGAACTTTTATGCCATCAGTTGATCAGTCTGTGATTAATTTAGAGTCTTTTATTAATTAATCTATTTCCAAAATTGATAATGTGATCAGTCAACTGATTTCTTCTATTTCTATTTCTTCAGTATTTATTACTATATGTTTCGCATAGATCACTTTTCATTTGCCGATCGTACAATCAAGTTACAAAAGTAAAACTATAACTTGTTTCAAATGTAATCTGTCAACTGATCAAGCTGAACCAATTGATGATCAACTGTTTTTATTATAGCGCCTTAATTGAGGAACCATCATCAAGTCATCGTCAAGTGATACGAATGTTCTTTACTTAGTATATAATTAATCAATCAATTTCTTCACTGGCTAATCAATGAGTGATCGTTTATCATTATTTACGATCTTGTGGATCACTTTTATTATTAATTAAGTGATCGGCTTATTAATTTCAATCATTTTCAATGCAACAATTGAGTTTTAAGTAAACAAAATACTTTGCGGATCTTCAATTAATCGAAAGCTAATCGTGTAGTTTATTTTAATGTATTTATCAAACTATTTCATATACAACTGTTGATCAGGTTGTTTATAATTTCATTATGTTCTTGTAGATCGGTTTTATTATTATAATTTTAATGATCGTATAATCATTTTAAATGCCTATAAATTTAAATGAGTTTTATCTGTCGACTAATCATATTTAATTCAATTGGCTAAGTCATTAAGTATGAATGTAGTAGGTATTGATTGTCGTCCTAGTTGAGACTGATAATATTAAATGGCACTCTGTCCTAGTCTCTGTGAATTTCGCCTTTATTCTTTTACTCTTTTTTTTCATTTTCTCTGTAATATCAAGTTAGCCTACTTCTGATCGCACTGATCTTGCCACTCAATTACTGGAAATGCATTGGCCTAGCCCATAAGTGAAGTGCCTCGATTGACGAGCTGCAAAATGAGAAGATAGAGGAATATCGACAGATGCCTCAAGTGGAGTCTTTGCTCTCAGTCTGTTTACACCCACCAATAGATATTGAGATGCAGATGCCTGATGCTAGGTTAGGTTGCGTTGGGTTGGGTTGGGTTAAGTTTTTTTTTGGGTTAGGCTAATAACCTTGACCCAAATTATGTGGTCGATGTGTCTGTGGTATGTGCTGAAAGCGTGCTAATTGCTAAAACACTGTTTTCAACGCTCTCCAACAAAGCATAAACATAATAAAAATAAAGAAAACTAAATATCGAAATACCAAAAAGCCAAAGAATCATCCAAAGAAGAATAAAAAAAAAGATTAAAGAAAGAAAGAAAAAGATGTACTCGTATCTCAATTCTCCAAACAGTTTAGACAACTTTATGGACACGCATGGTCCACAAGTGGTTCAAGTAGCAAATACTATAACAAAAGATTGGGTAAACCACAATTCGATGGATGAGAATAGAGTGAGAGTGCCAGATACAGATATAGATACAAATACTGTGTATAGGAAACAAAGGGAGATCGGAGAAGTTTAGAGAGAGAATTCAACTTAATAATAAACAGCCCTAAAAGACAAATGCTTTAAACGTTTCTATTGTTGTTAGTTCGATGTGATCCACCACACGTCGTCATCGTATTGTTTTTTTTATTTTCTTGTTGTTACCATATGGGAAAATACACATACACACACACACACACACGCAATCACACACATATGGAATGGCTTACCAAATACAATAGATAAGATAAGAAAAGCCACGAGCATTTGCGCTCAGTGTTTACATTTGCTTCAAATTCCAATGCTGTTTGCCTTGTGGCTTGATTGATACGACTAACGATTTGGTATTGGATATAAACCTACTTGTAACTACTATAGCCATGTATATATCTGATCAAGTATTACATAGTATCTTCAACTTTTTAGACGAGATCTAAAATTTTGATGATTATAGTTTATTCTATTCTTCAGTACAAATCTAATGGAGTTTTCTAAGCAATTAAACCAATGATAAATCACAAATAAGTCTTTAGTTCTTATAGTATTTAACAGTTACAAAATGTCTACTAAGTTTAATAAAGTATCACACAAAACAGTTTGTTTATAATAATTTAAACTACAAAGTATCTCAAACTTAAAATGTAGAAAGTTCTGTTAAGATGTTAGAATTTAATTAACTTTATGGTGAGTTAGTAGCCTAAATAGAAATTTTTCAACTCATTCATGATCACATTTCATACCGATCAGATTAAAAAAAGAGGACCAATAAAAAAAAGCGTTTGATAACGATTTTATTGTTTGTCTACTACTATAAGCCATCTTTGGCTTAACGTTCGTTATTGAAAATGGAAAGTTGGCCAAATTGCGGGAATCAAGCCTTATATGCAAATCCATTTCGAACTACCCTCTGTCCAATAAAAAAAGCCATAAATGCTTAAATGAAATACTCAATGCTCGACATATCGTGCATTTGTTGGACAGACTAAGCTTTTGGCTCAATTAAGAGCCGCTGCTGTAGCTTAAGCTTCCAGTCTTCTCACCCATAAAAAATAAAATAACGCTGACCATTAAACTGGGCTAAGTGGGCGTGCCACACTTTGACGTTGATGCTGATGTTGATGCTGATGCTGATGTTCATGTTGATGTTGATGTTAATGTTGGCTTTGGTTTAGCACGCTTCACTCTTTTATTTTATGGCTAAGACGACGAGCATGCGATTAAGGTGTTGTCGCCAAAGTAAACGAGTCTGTTACCAGACAATAGGTCAACACTACACCAGGTAGACCCTTAAAATAGAGCTCCAAAGTAAACCAAGCAAAAGCATTAAAGGATTCCCCTAAAGTCAAAGCATTTAAAAAGGTTTTATAGCACTGTGCAGAGATCAGATCAGATTATCTTTCAAGTCAATATTAACACATATTAGTTATTTAAATTGAAAAAAAAGTTCTCCATATTAATATTTCTCAAAAAAATTTAATTTTAAACCACAATTTATTATATATATAGCCTAGTGCAAATGTAAACAAAAAAAATGCATTATATACAAGTTTAAAAATCTGGATTTTAGCTTCAATTTGTTAAGTATGTATTCAGAATATAATTCCGAAATTAAGATAATACGTAGATAAATATTAAAATATCGATATTTTGAGATCTAACTGAATACAAATCTTACAGAATCCCAAAAACGAAAATATTGTTGAGAAAAATCGGGCTTGATTTAAGTATTTCATACATGGTTTACGAGAATTCGGGATTACCGTACTTCTGACATCGCATTGGATTATTTTCAGGATTTAACTTGACTAACTAACTATTCTGGATATTTCATAAGAAAACCAAAAGAAATTTAAGCAATTTAAGCATATTTGAGAATTGTGTTAAATGAATATAAATTTAAGATTTTAAAATTTACAGGATATCTGTTTGTCGCGCACACTCGATAGTTCTGCTGCTCACTTGTTCTTTAAGCTGTTTATAAAGAGTTGCCTATTAATAGACTTAGAATTGTTTAACAAAAGGTAATCCCAAAGGTGTTGCTTTTTGGGCAGGGATTAACTGGAAGGGTCTTATTCCCCTCTCGTTCTCTCTCGGGGGTATCTGTAAGATAAAACCCACTCGAAGTGTTCTTGAGCTCGTTTCATTTTGTGAGATGTATGTTGGGTCAATTTATTGTTGTGTTGCTCAGGGTTGCACTTGACATTCACAAGATATAAGCCGGAAAATTAGCAAGGAAAAAAATAAAAGAATGAAGATGAAGATGAAGATGAAGAAAAACAACAACATTAATGCGATGAAAAATGATCAGTGCTAGACGTAACTTAAGATTGCAAAATCTTTAAGAATAGAATGGAAGCTGGCTTTGAACTGAAGAAAACACACACACGCACACACAAATACACTCACAACAATTATGAAGTGTGAAGTGCATTAAACAAAAAAAAAAAAGAAGATCTATGAGGTAATTCAAACAACACACAACAAATTAGATAAATACAACAGACAAGAGGGAGCTGTAGCTAAAGATGGAGCTACAGATGGAGTAGAAGACGAAGACAGAAAAACAAAGAGAGAGAGAGAGAGAGAGAGGGAGAGGGAGAGAGACAGTCAAGCCCAAAAGACCCGCATCACAAACAACAACAACAACACAAATGACATTGACATAATGATTCTTAGTTAGCGTTTACAATTTCAAAGTTGTTTCTATTGTTATTGTTGTTGTTGTTTTTTTTTATTTGTTGCTTTTGTTGTTGTTCTTGCTGTTGTTGTTGCTGCTGTCTTTCAATGTGACGGCAACTGTGTTCCGGCGTATGTCGCTTGCGAGACTTTTGACAAGTTTTCTTTTGTTTCTTCAGTATTTTTTTTCCCCTATTTGCATACCCTGTAGAAGCTTAGCAGGGGGTATACCATACACATTTCGATGGCTAATTTTCTATTTTTAGAACGCATTATGCTCATTAATCGAGATTTGAATCATTAAATTTTATAATTTAGTTTTTTAAAAAATCAACTCCCAAATGGAAAATGAGAAAAGTACGATTGAATATTTTTTGATCGTTTCTATAGGATCATACTAAAATTTGGTTTTAAACGAGAAAAAATGTATGAAATTCATAAATAAACTTTTCAAAAATAGTTTCAATTTCCTGTAATAAACATTTTAAATTTCCCTCTAAGAAAATTATTATAAAATGTAACTTAATAAAAAATAAAAAACAACATTTTTTAGTAGTAAAATTAACGGTTCTAGTTTTATGTTCCTTTCCTCCTTTATTGTAATATTTAGTTGAAAGGGTATCTTAACTTCGACTTGTTTTGTGCTCTTTTTGGCATAAATAAATAGCATCTGAGCGAAGCTTGAACAACTTAATGAGCAAGACACTTGAGGCTAAGTATTTAGTTGCTGTCGTTCTCTGCTTCTTCCTCTTCTTTGTCTTATATTCCGTGCCCCTTCTTACGGAGCAACCCCAAAACCGATCGCCCACCCAACGAAACTTTAACCAACAAAAATTCTTAATTGCACGCCTTTGGGCCAATTTTGTTATTCGTATGTAGTTGTTGTTTGTTGTTCAAAATTATTGTTGTTGTTGTTGACGTTGTTTTCGCATAACTCTTAAAACCCAGTTGGCAAGATCATGATGTAAGCTGCCTAATTTGTCTTCACCTTTTATTCATCAGGTTCGTCCGGTTCGGTCCCATCATAATTCATAAGCTTTTGCACAATTTTCGCAGCCATTTGGCACTCAGTTATACATATTTTACATTTTTTTTTTTCATACTCATTTCATACTCACATTTATGCTCATACTCACACTCATACTGGTAACATTCATTCATTCATCACTCATTCGCATGGCATTTGATGGTGTTTCATTATATTCAATGGGTTTAACACTCGTTTACAGAGTGCAACCACCCAACAAAAAACACGACATAATGTGAGAACGCTGCAAGCGAGTCTGCTAGACGACAAGATACCCTGTAGGCATAATTTGCAAAACTATTGGGTAAACAACTTTAGGGTTTCTTTTGCAATCGCAATAAAAATTTTTAAACTAGCACAAGACTATATTTTCTAAGTTGTAAGCTTTTCCGACTTGTGGTTAGTGTTTTAATAGAGTATTATTGAAATTTAGTATCAACAGTTGTGTTGTTCAATATAGTTTGCCTGTTACAAATATTTTTCTATAGTTAATAACCCTTTTCACACATTTTCACTGCTCTGAGGGTATTAAAAAAAAAAAAACTAAAAAAAAAAATCCGTTGATGACTAAACGTTATTAAATGTAATGAAATTTAAGTACGCGCCGCTGTCGTTTGCTACCCCTGACCCAGTAACGAGTTTATAATAGGAACACACGCATACACACACACGCATACGCACACACAGATACAAGTTGGTTCATATCTCATAAATATGCTTTTGATTAGAGCCGCCAGCCGCCCGCATCGTAGTTGATTTTGTTAATAGGCAACAATCGTGGCGAGGCATTTAATCGAAAAATCCAACCCAACCCACCCCACCCCAACCCGTACCGCCCTCAAGCCCCGCCCACCGTTGAGCGGTTTAAATGATTAGGCCCCATAGAGTGTTAATTTGACAATTGCCCCGACAATACCAAAGCTGAAGCTAAAGCTGAAGCTGAAGTCAAAAGCCGCAGGTAACTCAAATTGGCTACTTACAAAACAATCAGCATTTGATCAGATCTTGAGTTAAAGATAAACTTCGATCTCATTCAAGATCAAACGCTGGATCGCTTAAAAACTTACAAATCGCTGAAAAGTCTCTTTACGAGTTGAATATAAATAAAGAAGCCACTATAGTACTGAATTGAGTGCAGATCAATTCTAGATCAGTTAGAAAATTGCTACCAGATCTATAAATCTTCATAGGTTATCTTTGTTATAAATAAAATACATATTATGCCTATTTAATTAGAGGATCAAGATCGATTGAGATTCACAAATAAACTATAATTATAAGACACTAGCATAGGGGTTGATCATTGACTAATGTTATTCCTTAACTCTAGATTGTTAATATCAATTAAATAATAGCTTTAAAGTTGCTATGAAATCTATCTGATAATATAGATCATTACCTAGATCACTTTGAAAATTAAGATCTTTGAGATCAATGTTAGATCAGCGGAATTAGATTCCATAAAAAATAATATTTTATTGGCAAATCTGGATTTTAGCTAGATCGCCAATATCGTAAATATCTTTTTGACTGCAAGATCAGTTTGGTAATTAATTCGAGTTGCTAGAAATTGGTAATTCTCGATCCAATTGCTTTATTGGCTACATCCTTTATAAGTTTGAGCTGACAATCGCATTACTCGCGATCATTTGGTTTAAGCATCAAAGTTGGTTTCACTTCAAGTAAAATATGGGGTTACATTGTCGTCTAGCCATTGTTAAGGCAAGTTTCAAATGATTTTATTTCACCCACAGCCCACATATATTATGAGGCATCCATCAAATGTTGGTATGGGCAACATGCGATCTGTGAAGTGCGATCTACGGATCTGCGGATCTGCAGATCTTTGGATATTTGGATCTGTGGAACTCGTAGCAATTAATAAACAAATAAAAATGGCAACAACAATGCGGGTCCATGACCACAACACGCCCCCAGGGGCAACAACTAAATTTACAATACGACAATATGATGGGAATCCAGCAAATGATCATGATGATCATCATAATCATGATGCCATCAGATGGGACATGGGAAGCCAAACGAAGATGCGTCTGCGCAATTAATTGAAATGAAGTGAAAAAATGAAAAGAAAACGACAACAACAACAACAAAGACTCTGATATACAAACATACATGCGACAGACTAACGTGGCAACACAATGTGGCAGCTGCCACATATATGTATACATACAAGTAAGGGCAATATTTCAGCTCCATTAATGACTAAGACACAACTCCAAGAATCTGATAGACAGTATATTCAGTGAGTGATCGAGTGCCAGAATTTTATGTATGATAATTCAATCAACTGAGTTGCAAATGGAAATCACTGATCAAGTCTAGAATTTTTCATCTTAAGTGATCTTCAATTGAGTGCTAAAACTTATCATCATTTTTTTGTATGATCAGTTTTAAATTCTTCTGCAAAGAAGTGCACATATAGAAACATAAGAAATTAATCACTAAAGTCTACTTTTTCTAGCATTAACTAATCGCGTTTAAAAGACTCTTACATTCAAGATCATTAACGATATCATAAAATATTTGCACGTTTCAGTTTATAATCTATAGGTATATCAACAAGTTCAGAAGAACTGAAAGTCTTTGCCAAAGTCAAAGAAAATTTTGGTTTTTTTTCACTTACTCTCTCATTCGTTCTCCCCCCACACCTCGATTCTCTATCTTTCTAACTGATCTACCTCAATTGATATGTTCAATGTTGAACCAAGAACTCAAGTTGCATAGCACTCATTGCAATCGTATCGTAATACATATTATCTAACTTGGGAGATCTTTAAAAATCGATGCATCATTATCGTCACCTCGTTTTCAACCTTTGGGTAGACACTTGACACACACACACACACACACACACACATACGTCAATTGAGTTTGTCCATTTGGCTGGAGCTGTCCAATCGTGCCATAGATATTAATAAATATTGAAATATGGCTAGAAAAAAAAAATATATATATATAAAAATAAAAACCGTCGATTAATGACAAACGACGACAAATGGTTTCCCGGCCGATTGAGCAATCGTTCGAATCGATGGAATCGTTGGAATCAGTCAAATCAAATCGTTGGAGAATCGATGGATTGTTTGGATCGTTGGTATTGTCGTTTATTGTTTTGCTGTTCACCTTTAACGTCTGTTTCTATCTATGAATTCATTTGTGCCACGTCGTTGTTCCCAATTTGTCTTCAGCCTTTTTTTCTGTTTTTTGGTACAATTTATTTCATTTCTTTATTTTCGGTTGTTGCCTCGTTTGAATAACAATTGAGGCAAGTTATGATAAGCGACAGGAAAAGCGACAAGAGATCGAAATGAAATCGAAAGGAAAACATAACCATAAATCCAATTCAAAATCATGACGATGATGATGATAATGAAAGATGCGTCACATTTTGGCAAAGAGACCCAAATTCTTGACCTACGACACATTCAGCGATACACTATATATGTATATACCATCTATATACGATATATTGTAGACGACAGCATCTGCCGACGAAATGACGAAACGTTTGGTATTTTTATATTGCAATTTCTTGGCCCAATGCCTATGATTCACACCGATTTTCACAGAACCAAATGATTATTTTTGAGGCGTTTATATCACACACTCAATGAGTGTATCTGGGATGATTACTGGGTCTGGGTCTGGGTCTCTTTGGGGGCCCCGATAAGCCCACTTTGAGTCAGTGTAAATATTGAAAGAGAAAAAGAGTCGTTAACGGGGAAAAAACCTATTACTAACTGTAGTCTGTTGAGTTTATAATGAATGAGCCCTAAAAACATCATCGGGTCTTTTTAAGTCAAAACTCAAGTTGATAATTATGCATATCTATGGAGATATAAATAGCCAGAGCATATTACTAATAGTTGACTTTAGATGCGAAAGTGTGGATAAGATAATGTTTTGATAATGCAATATTTAGAAAATATCTTGTTAACAAACCTCAAAAAGTTAACTACTTATAGGAAAAGAACGACCTTTAATAATAAAAAATAAAAAAGAGTTTTTCGTTAGATTCAAAAGGAATATCAAATTGCAAGTATTCTTCAAAGAGTCCAAATTCTCTATGATTTTAATACTACGTGGAAATTTTAATTCTGTAAAGTCCTTTACTGTCTAATAGAGTGAAAAACTCGATTTAAAATGGAAAAATGCTTAGAGTAAAAGTTAGTATTAAATATATCAATAACTCGATAATTTTAACCTCGAAAAACATTGAAATTTAGCTTTAGATTGAAGAAAACAAAAAGAATGTCAAAATTCCATAAAAAATCTGAATTCTCTAAGAAACAGAAGCACTTACCGTTCAGTATATGAAGTTTAAATGTTCTGGAATCGCCCTGTAAAGAGAAATAATGGAAACAAACGTCATGAGTAACGTGAGAATATTAAATTAAAATTTTTGAAGTAGTACTTTTTAATTTTGTACAATTATGCGAATGTATTGTGTGACATCATCAGAAATAAGTGTGTAAGTGGAAAACGGTAAATGGAGTTTTATTTGCTTTTTGTCATTGAGCGTTACACACGCACACACACACACTCACACACACACAGACAGAGTGCTCTAAACAAATAAGTCAATAAATAAAGGCGTTAACTTGGTTCGAATGGCCTACGTAAATATGCGATGAAATGCGCGAAAACTACGAGTACGAGTCATGATGAATACGCCGTGGGACAGACAGACGGACGGACAGATAGATAGACTGACAGAGAGACAGATCGGCTGACATTATATATAAAAATATATATAGATGAATAGACGGACAGGCGGACAGATACGAGTAAAACCGATACAACTCGTCAGCTTCGTGTAGGCTTGTTTTGCAATAGCACACACACACGCACAACAAACACTTATACACGCACACACACACATTCTTACACGCGCAAAGTTGGCAATAAGCTAAAAGCCGACAAATGTTTGACAAGCGGAAATGGCAAAAAGCACTGCAAACACACGCAGAAAACAACAATAATTCAAAGAGACCGAGATCCATTGAGTTTGACTTGAAACGATCCCAAAAATACAGAAGAACCAATCAGAAGAACAGGAAGTACTTGGAGAAGTCCTGCTTTCCAGAAACCAAAAAAAAAAAAAAAACAACTCTTAAGTCTACATAGAATTTCTAAAACTTCATCTTCTTAAAGCTTACAATGTAAAGAACTTGCCGGCTGTAAAAAAAAGATACTTTCATTTCCAATGAAAAAGCTTGGGATTGGCAGATAATTATTAAAATTTTCGAAGACCAACTTATAAGTTTTTAAAGCAGGTATTTCAATTACTTTCAATTCTTGAAATAAACTTTCCGTTTTTCAGGAAAGATTCTTTTAATTGGCCTGGTAATGCTTAGAAGTGTTAAGAATCTATAAGGGACAAGTTCTGATTAAGTAGTTTGCCGACTGTAAAAAAGATACTTCCATTTCCAATGAAAATACTTAGAATTGTCAGATAATTATTAAAATTTTTAAAGCCCAACTATTAAGTACTTAAAGCATGTGCTTCAATTACTTTCAATTCTTGAAATAAACTTTCCATTTTTCAGGAAAGATTCTTTTAATTGAACTGGTAATGTTTAGGAACTACGAAAATTTACTGTATGGATTTGGATTGAAATTTATGGAATACTCGAAGATTTTTATCAAAAGTTACTACCAGAAGTCAAACAATACTACGAATTTTGGGAACGCTGAGAACGCTTGGATATACAGCAGCTAAGAGCACTGTATTGTAACGGAATCCATTGAGAACACTTAGCATCCCAGCACGTCTTGACACCTTTCCATTGAGCGGATAGTTGTATTCGTGTCATTTTCCTGAGTTCCTGCAGTTCCGGTGAAATGTGTAGGTAGTGTTAAAATTGTTTGATGATTTCAGCGGTTGTCGTTGTTGTTGCTGTTGCTGTTGTTCCTTGAGGTTAACACCAGGTAGAGTCGTGCCTCTGGCAAGGTCATTGCTATAACATTTTCATAATTATTTATTTTTTTTTATTTGACCCGTAATGAAGGCCCCTGTTGTGCATTAATTGTTGACCTTTGGCTTGGTCCTTGGTGCGTCAACAATTCTAGCAATTCTAAGTGTGAGTGTATGGAGTGTGTGGGTGTGTGTGTGAGTGACAAATGCCTGCGCATGCGGTCATCAAGGTCGCCGCCCGAACAGCTGACATGACTCAATCACTCCACCCCCCCCCCCCCCCCACCCTTCCAATACTCCTTGTGCAAACAACAACAAACTTTATATTACACATTGCAAATGAGTCATGGCAATTTTTCCCCTCCTTTTACCTAGCCAAAAGAGTTTCGTCATTTATTTAGAATTCTATTGCCATTTCTATTTAGAAATGTCACAAATTCCTATTGTGGGAGGAACTTAAGAACCTTGAAAAAGCTTCAAAAAAAATAAACTAAACAACAACAAACCAAAACAACTCACTGTTTTATTTACAATTGAAAAGTAAACTTTGAGTTGTATTTGCTATAATTATACCCTATTAACTTAATGCTAAAAATTTCATATTAATAGTTTATTGAATAATATTGAAAGGATCAAAGAGTTGGTAGAGAACTAAGAGAACTGAGAAACTGTAAAGGTTATCTTGACTTTTTCTTTTGTTTCCTATTTTTTTATGGACGATTTTAATTTGCATTCTCTGATGAGAGAATCTTTTTTCTTTTAATGAGATAATGATTTTAATATGTATTAAAGACAGTAAAAACATTTCTCAAGATGTAAAAAACACATTTATGTCAAATTTTTATGAATTTTATAACCATTACATGACTAAATGATATTAAATAAATTAAAACAGAACCACTCTACAGAGAAAAAGTAATACAGCTCAAATAGGGTATCATCTAGTTTAAAAAAAAACAATTGTAGTTGTTGTTTAAGTCTTATAATTACAATTATAATACGAAACAAAGAAATGTATAAAGATTATAAACATTAAAATAACAAATAATTGATGCCAATGCTATTATTTTAATAGTATAGTATAAACTGCTGTAAGTAGTGAATAATGCATGCAAAAGTAAGTGAATTTTGCATGTAAATTCCTTTGCAGTCTGCACACACACACACACACAGACAGAGACAGAGAGAGATTGATAGACTGACAAACTGACAGTCTGACAGTTATTGGGTGGCCTGGCAAATGGATAATGGGCAATAATAACAATAATTTTTAGCACCCAAAATAGACAATCGAATTGTTTTATACACAATCGCGTTTTCCAATTTGATTTGTTTGACTGCGCGACACGCAAATCGATGGTTGCCACCCTATAAAAAAAAAAAAATATAAAAAAATAAAGACAACAACAACAACTACTACCACTATTACTACTGCCACAACAACAACAACAAGAAATATCGCAAAACTTACGTTTAATTCTGCGCTTAGTTTGTTGCACGCGACGCAAACGCCGAAAAAATCGCGATTAACACAAAAAACAAAAAAAAAACAACAACCACAAACACAGATGAAAAAAAATCGTCTATCGACAAGGAAGCACGTTATTATGTATAACGGTAAATGTGCTAAGATGTTGTTGCAGTTTCTTTAGCCAAAAAAAAAAAACACAATTTCACAAAAAACACAACAGAAATGTGAAGGAAAACACAAACAAACACAGACGCTGACGCTGACGTTGACGTTAACGTTAACGCTGACGACGACGCTGACGCTGACTTCGACGCCGACGACGACGCTGGACGGCCGTGCAAAGCCGCAGACAATTCGCGAATACTGCGGCGATTGCCAGCGACGTCAGCGACGACAAAGAGCGACACAGGACGAAATGAAACTGCGACTGCGACTGCGATTCCCAATTTCAAATTCCAATTCCAATTACGTTTTACGTTTTGCGTTTTGCGACAATTGCCAGGAGACGGCAGCAAGGGTTGCCCCTCGGGTTCGTGGCCAGCTTCGTTTTTGGGCTCGGTCACGCAAAGTGAGAGTGAGAGAGAGAGAGAGACAGAGCGGGAGAGAGAATTAAACAGCTTCCGCGCAAGTCCTGCCGCAGCAGACAAAATAGTGCGGTTAAGAACAGTGGTGCAAGTCCAAACAAAAAACAATTGGATTATATTTTTTTGTAAATTAAAATTAAAAGCATATATTTTTAATAAAGTAAAAATTAAACTTCCTCTTCGATCTAAATAAATAAAATAGTCATATAATAGACACATTTTATTTTTAAATTTAAATTATACTGTTTAAAGTTAAAAACTTGAAATTTAAACTTTTCGAAAAACACAAGGGGAGACATAAATTTGAGTGCAGAATGAATTCAGAGGCCAAATCATAATTAAAATGACAATCCGCTTGAAAATGGGTTCAGTTTTGACTAAATTATGAACGTTTGAAGTTGTTGAAACCCTTGACCTAGCAACTTTACAAGTCAAAATTTTTGTTCATTTACCATGATTTTTGTCAGAATCAAGTTTAAAGTGTTGTTTTATGCTAATTATGATATAAGGAGGTGATTAAATGTAAAAACTTGAAATTTAAAATTTTGAATTTTCAAAATTCCAAAGGGGGGACCCTTAGCATCGAAAACAACATCTAGATCTGGTTACGGTATCCGTCCCAGTAGTATTCCCTGAATCTAGCACTTTAATCTATAAAAAATTCTACCAAATTTGCATTATACATACTTGGAATGAATGGAGCGTTTTAATTTCCGCAAGTCTTCAACTTAAATTTTATCTGCTTTCAATTTTAAGTTTTTGTGCAATTTATAACCAGTGTACAATGCACTTCAACTTGCTTGAATATTAAAATGTAATCCATAAAATGCTATCTGTGTTGTTGTTTGGGAAATAGTAGCAAATGACAGTGGAGAATGAAACAGGCTGAAAGATGAAGAGGGGAGGGAAGGGAGAGTAAAACAGGCGCATGCGTTTCGAAAGGGGACAAAACATATGTATGCCAGAGAGAACAGACTCAATCATCGACTGAGCACAGTGCATGTGTGTGTGTGTGTGTATTTATCAGCCTTTGTTGTGTGTGTGTGTGTGTAGCTTATCAGTAGTTGCATTCGTTCCGTTTGAAAAGAAATTACCACAGCAGCCAGCTTTTAAGTATGGCAAACTCATCACGCAATAAAGCCGCTCTCACATTCTTACTCTCCCACATTCGTTCGCTCTCGCTCTCACACTCGCTCTTAACACAGTCCTTGACTCTCGCGATTGTGGATCCGATGTGATTGCTAAGCGGCGTCCAACAGGCGTAAACAGCTGTCAATTGTTTGTCATGTTTGTTGACACACACCCGCACATACACATACATACACACACACACGCATACATACACATAAAGTGCCATGCAAATTAAACAGTTTTTTGTTCTGTGATGTCTGTCTTATCAAAATTGTATCCTGTTTCATTTGGTTTTGATTGCTTTTTTTTCTGTGTCATTTGTCATTTGCTGATTGCTGTTTTTAATTAGCAGCCTGGTACCGTTAGAGCAGCTGTATGAGTTATGATTTGTATATATGTATAAATATGTACTAATATACTTCCCGACCGCACAGTGACCCACTCTGCACTCTATAAATGTTGACTTGACAGTTACTATTATAAATTGAAATATTTTTATGCATATTTCAGCAGTGTGTCAACTTTATTTCAATTCTAGGAAAATTGCACAAGGCTAAGTCAATGTTATTAAAAGCAAAAAATTAAAAGTGAGCTTTTAAGCTTCAACTAGAGCTTATAGCATAATGCAAATTATACAAATAAATTAAATAATTTGAAAAATTTTATTGTTGCTGTCGCTTGTAGGAATAATACTAGTAATAATATATATTATTATTTTTCTCTTCTACAAGTAAAATATCTTAAAGAATTGATTTGATTTTGAAAAGATTTTTTTTAGTTATAAATTAACTAATGTAATAACTTATAAGTATGTTGTAAATAAATGAAATAGTAAAATAATAAACACATTTAATTTTTAAATTTAAACAATACTATTTAAAGTTGAAACTTAAAATTTAAAATTTTCGAAAAACACAATGGGAGACATAGTGTATAAATTGGAATGCAGAATTCAGAGGCATTGTAGTATTAAATATAAAAATAAAAACTTTGTTTGCTCTTTATTATTAATATGTTTTCTTAATAGAAACAATTATAAAGTTCAAATATTTAGAAAAATAAAATACAACAATCTTATCAATATTATATCTTGAACAAAACACTTACTTGACCATAATAAATACAAAGTTATTTTAAACATAAAAAAGATCTTTCTAATCAACAAGTGCGTGTAATTACGAATAGTTCAGTTGCACTGTTGCAGCTTTATTGGGGCGCGATAGAGATAGAGAGATAGAGAACGCAACTAACAGATAAACGAAGCTTGAGCTCTTCTTGATATGCTTCAGAAAGTGACCTACAGATAGTCAGACAAAGACAGCTTATATACATATGTATATATGTACATATATATAAATAGTATCTTATGGTTATGAGGGGGACTGAGAAGAGATGTTGACTCTTGGTTCTTGATGTTGTTGTTGTTGTTTTTGTTTCTGTTCTGCAAACGTGTGCGTTGAACAAAAACTATTTTTTTTTTGCCAACAGTTTTTCTACACATTTTGTTGCTCTTTTTGCCACAGATGTTGTTGCTGATGCTGTTGTTATTACGGTTGTTGTTGTTGTTGTTGTTGTTGTTACTGTTGCTTATCGAGTGGCAGCAAACAAACAATTCAGTTTCAATCTGAGATTCATTTTCGTTTGCAATCAAATCAAACATGGAACATGTGTAACGGCACATTGACGATCACTTTTGTTTTTATACCCTGCACCCAAGCAAATGGTTTAATAACTTTGTGCAAATGTCAAAATTATTATAATTCAATTTAGAAAAAATATAATAATTTTCCAATTCTAAATATTGCTAAATGCGGGCGAAATGACAGTAATAATTTGGAGGTATCTATAAAGTACAAGAAATACAATAATATAATGTTTTGACAAGGGAAAACTTTACATGTTGACTATTTTGATTATTTAAAAATGGCTAAGCTCAATGTATCTAATTTGGTCTATATTTTAAATTTATTTAAAAAAACATGAGTACAAACATATTTTAAAATAAAAATAAACTACAAAACGTAATTTTTTTTTTAACTCAACATGTAAATTTTCTTTTTTTATCAAAACAGTAACTGAGAAACTGTATATTCTTGGTCAGTATTAACAGCCAGAGTCAATTTCAATCTATCTCTATAATACTTGTATTAAATGTTCGATAATTTTAAAAGGGTCTGGAAGTCTTTAAAACTCTTTGAAATTATTTTTTTTAGCCTTTCAGCTTTAAATTATATTTTTTTAACATAATATTTATCTGTTAATTACAAATGTTTTAAATTCCTGTAAGGATCTCTAACTCAATACGCAGAGTATTTAGTGGTCGTTTCCACTCGATTAGAGCGTTATTACTTCTTTTCACAGCATTTTGACAATCGATTAAACTGCCGATTTGGCGAAAGGGGAGGGGAGGGCAGATAAACAAATAAATACAATAAGAAGCGGCGATACCGTTATATTGCCATTTTTTTGAAAGTATTGTCTGTGACACTTTCGATATATTTATGTACAGTATTATTTTGATAGATATAGGTTTTTACAGTTACCACGCACCTTTCTGTATCGTTTTCTGCAACTGATCGAAGCGGTTAATGTCAATTCAATTTATTCAAATTATATGCAAATTCACGAGCACACAAAACAAACGAAATTAGCTCAGATCGAATTAAAAATTCATAAGTATTAATGGATTCCAATATCGTATATTGTTTAATTCAATTCTAATTCGCAGCTTGTAAATTTGTTAATTTCAATTTGAAATTGAATATGCAAATTTGTTTCGAAAACAAAAAGCAACAAGAACGTAAATTTTTGTTGACACCAAAAGTTCATTAAATTTAATTCGACTTCGACTGTTATTGTTAATATTGATAGTATTTTCTTTTATTTATTTCTTTCACATTCACAACAAAAAATAATCAAAAAAAAACGTAACTAACAGAAAAGGCCGTCGGAAAAATGTTGCGCTTAACGGAAACGCACATGCAGCGGTGCACGCGATTGATAAACAACTGAAGTTTTGGCGCGCGAGCTGCGTATCACTGTTGCCGACTTAGCTATTTTTTAGCTCGTTCTGGCTATTTTCAGAGTGCGTTTGCTAGAAAAAGTTCAAAATTATCATTAGCCGGAAATCTGGCTATTTAAAATATATTATTTTCAGCTAAGTTTTGTTTTTAATATGAATACTAAAACTGTGCAAAAAAGTTCACAAAAACAAATTAAGATGCTTTCCAGCCAGAAACAGCTAGTGTTCCCCCCAAAAACAAAATGCTGCCACCCTGCCAAATTTACCGATCTGGCAGCATGTATAAAATATAACAACGTTACTCCTCATTAGCAATTTGCTCCTCAACAAACGCGCGCAGTTTAAACAGTGTGCATTTAATAATTAAAATGAATTTATTTTATATACAAACAAGAGAAAAAGTGGAAAATTTAAAAATATAAATTTTTAATTATTAAAAAAGCAATAATAAAAAAAAAATTACAAAAAATCTACACTTACTTTACCCCAGATGGGACTCGAACCCACAATCCCCGGCTTAGGAGGCCGATGCCTTATCCATTAGGCCACTGGGGCTTGTGGACGAATGTGACAAAATGTGGTTATAAGCTACGGCAAATGCGTAAACACAACAAAAACAAGGACGGCAACAACTATTTCAACAACTGTTTCAACAATGATTGCTGAAAGTAAAGAAAACAAAACCTTTTATACGAAAAAATATGTGTGTGAGAGAAAAACGCTTATTAAATTTAATAATACCATAAATTTTTATTAACAATCGAACTTAATTATTATAGGAATTAATAATTATGAAGCATTTTGAACAGGATTTTCAAAATCTCTGCAAGATAAAGGATTAATTTGAAAAACAAGGAGATTTATCAGATTTGTGGAATGGAGATGCAGTTATCTTAAATATTTGACTATAAAGTTAATTAAATAAATAGATAAAATCGAGCTTATTATGAAATATTATAATAAACTATTATGAAACATTTTGAAAAGAATTTTGAAAATCTGTGCAGGATGATTGGAGTTATTTAAAAATAAATAAAGAGATTCATCAGATTTGTGGAATGGAGATGCAGTTATCTTACATATTCGACTATACAGTTGGATAAATAAATAGATAAAATCGAGCTTAAGCTAAACATGTTTTTGGAAATGAAATCAGTTTGTCATCTCTCCATCGACATCCTGCCAGAAGGGTTCGGAGAACGCATCCGATTCGGCATCCTCCTGCGGCACAGCGGGCGATGACAGCTCCAATACATCGTTGGACATCTCCTCGCAGTCCAGCAACCATTCATGATTCGGTGTGCCACACGGTGTTGCCATGGCGGTAACTGTGCTCCCGCTGCCTGCCACATTTGTGCTGGAACTGCTGCTGCCACAGCCGCTGCCGGCGTCACCGGGTTTACTTGCCACATTGCTGCTGCGTGCCGCTTTCGTCAATGCGTTGACACCCTCCAAAGCACGCCGGAAAGTGGGCTCGAGCCTGTAAGGACATTATCAAAATTATCAGCTCAGTTCTTGGTTTGAATAAAAAAAAGAATACAATTTAAAAATATTTAAAAATTGAAATTCAAATATTATTTCACAAGACTTTGTAAGATCTCAGAGACTATAAGAGCTAGATGCTTTAAACTTGGTATGTAGTTTCCTGGATACTGTACGCAGATCAAGTCTGTTTCTATTTTTGCATTAGACATCTATATCATAGAGCTGTCATAGAAACGATAGGTCGAAAATCAAATTTTGATAAGAAACTTCTTGGTTTTATGAGATAACTCAAACAATCTGACACAATAAACTGGTATTATACATTTTGACCAAATTTGGTTCAAATCAGTCCATTATATCATATAGCTCTCATAGGATCGATCGGTCGATAAACAAGTTTTAACTGTTTTTAACTCCTAACTCATTCCTGAAGGCAACGAATGAATTGTAATGGTAGTAACATAGTTAATAGAACGCACCTTAAAGCCAATGTGAAGAAGTGCAATGCACCATCGAGATCCTTTTCCACGCTGAGCAATTCGGCAAGCATGGCAAACAGTTTGGGATGCGGAAAATTGGAGACCTGCTTGCGCAGCAATCCAATGGCGTCCTGTGAGGCGCCCTCATGCTGAAAGATGCCCGCCAATAAGGCGATTCCCGGTGCATAATGCTCATCAATTTGCAGGGCCTTCTCCACTAATCTCTTGGCGCTCTTCTTGGCTTCCGGATGCGATGAATGGAACAATGTGCCGCCAAACATTGTATAGCTGCGTGGCGATGTGCGAAAATAGCGGACGGCCAGGACACATATGACCTGGGCCTCCTTGGAACGCTTGAGCCGTATATAGCAGGCCAATAATCCTTTGTAGACCTCAAAACGATATGGTGCCAAGCATTGTGCAGTGCGAAACACATCAATGGCCTCCTTGTGTCGTCCCAATCCACCAAAGAGCTTGCCACGCAGCAGCAGTGCCTCAATGTTGCGCGGATCGATGGACAGAGAACGCTCCGCAAAGATCAATGCCCTCTCGTACTTGGAGCTCATGTACGAGAGCTGTGAGTAGAGGAACCAATGGGATGAACTGAATTCCCCATTGCCACGTATTCTCGTTGGTGTGATTAGTTTCTCCTGTTCCGGTTTCTTCTTGCTATTGAATCCATACACCACAGACAGTGCACACAGTGCATTCATATTGTGCGGATTAATCATGGCTGCCATGGCCAGATACTGCTCCGCCTGTGTGAAGTTCCCATAGTAATATAAACACTTGCCAATGTTTGTGAGCAAATGTTCGTTCTGTCGCAGCATTGTGGTATCGTTGAGCTGCTGGAATGTCTTGGCCGCCTCCAGATGCTTACAGCCATACATTTGGGCATGCGCCTTGATCCAGCTGCTCAGCCATTCAATGTTCTTGGGCAACGGGGAGGCTGAAAGCAGTAACAAGAGAGTTGGAAAAGTCACTGGATTATAGACAAAGTTGTTTACCATTAACCACCATGGAATGCACCTCGCTGCCATCGATGCCCAGCTCAATGAGCGCCTCAATCGCTGTCAGCGACATGGGACATTCCCGCAGCACATCCTTAAACGCCACAGCTGTCTCGCTCTTGCTCACACCTCGTCCATGATGATGCAGGAGACGGGCGAGCAGCATATTGAGGCGTGGCGTGCGTGTCTTCACCGCCTGCAATGTACTAATTGCCATGCTATATTCACCCAGTTCCTTGTAGCAGACGGCAATTCGGTAGCGCAACTCCACCTCCTGGAACTGTGTGTAGGAGACTTCAATGGCCGACAGGTGGCTGCTCTTGTATCTCAACATTGCCTTGCGCTGCAGGACAACGGCCTCCAGTTGATTGCAGGCCATGCGATAATTGCGCTCCTTGTAGTTGGCACTGCTCAGATACAGCATCGTTTGGTATTCCATTTCCAGAGTCGCCACATTTCGATCATTTTGCAGCACGGTCGACAAAAGGCTTGCCTGCAATTTTCACATATATGTATATGCATTTTTAAATACAAGTGTGTGCGTGTGTGTGTAAGATGTTTTTCATTTATTCTAATTGGCTCTTTAAAACGTTGGCTGTTGTGCTCAGAGAGCGCTACTTACCGCTGGTATAACGCATTCGTATAAACCATTATCATATAACTTTTGCACATTAGAAAATAGCGCGTTTTCCATAATGTTTGTTTCATGTGTTGCCGCCACAGACAACAAACCGGGGATGGCATTCGCTACTGGGACTGTCGAAATATCATTGATTTATCGATAAGTAATTGCGATGATATATTTTTGGGCGATATTTTTACGATCATATCGATATAGCTATGCGATATTTACAATGCTTATAGAGCAGCTAATTTAGCTAATCTAAAATAATAAAAAAAATTATATATATGTTCATATTGAAATATTATTGATACTGTTAATTTTAAAAATAGCAACAGTTTGAGTGGTATCGATACTATATCGATATTGATGATTTTTAGCAGAAAACGATATGAAAACAACTTGCGTGCAATTCGATAAGCAATTAATATATATATATCGAATTGAGAGTTATGGCATTTAAGTAGTTTTTTTTCTCTTTCTTTTAAATAAAAGTATAAAATAGTAAATAAATTGAAATGATATTAGCACGTGTTGCTATGGAAGCGGCGCTCGTTCGAAGTCTGCGCGCCATACCCAAAACACAGACATATACGCTGAAAACAGCAAACTGGACGGCAAGTCAAGTACAGTGGACACTGCATATAAACAAACGCCTGGCGTCGAGCATCATCAAGGAGGCAACGGAAGGCGCTGGCGCTGGCGCTGAATCGGCAGCGAAGCAGCTCAAGAGTCGTGTGGCTGGCGGGGTGAAGACACTGCCACAGGTGGATGAGCCGCTCGAGACGGCAATGTCGCCAAGTCGGACGCGTGCGTTGCGCAAGAAGCGTCTGGCCATCGATGAGTTGTCCGCCTTGGGATTCCTCAATACACGCGGCTATACGACAGCCGATGAATACAATCTGGAGGAGTTGCATGCCGCACTCAAGCAACAGAATCTGTATGAGACGAAGCGTTTCTTCTCTACCGACAATCTTGGCGTGGAACAGAATGTGCTCTTTGTCACAGCCAAATATCCGACGGGCGAGCAGCCTCGAGAGATCTTCTTCTTTCGGGAGGGATCGGTGGTGTTCTGGAACTGCAACGACATTGAGACGAACAATGTTCTGAACTTTCTGCGTAACTTTGAGCGGGAATCGTATGTGAGTGCCTTGGTGCACGGCGAGAGTGAGATGATGCCGTACACGTACATCGCCTCTACGGCCGTGGATGTCGAAGGGGATCTGGTGGCGGACAACAGTGATCTGAATGTGGCATCGCGTGCCTTCTTCCAGAACGGCAAGTTCTATGTGACGCCGGATAGCGATAATTTCCTGTATAAATACACATTCTCCAATGCCATCGCACAGTCCATCAAACTGGGCATTTGGGAGGCGACCTTGGATCGTTACATCGATTCCATGGAGTATCTGACCGAGGACTTGAAGCGTGGACGACGTCTACGCATCTCGCGAGCTGCAATGCTGAGGAAAACGGGTGAATTGTTTGCCTTGAGGCATTCGATTAACTTGTCATCGGATCTACTGGATGCTCCGGACTTTTACTGGGACCGCGAGGAGCTGGAGGGTCTCTATCTGCAGGTGTGCTCCTATTTCAGCATCTCCCGTCGCACCAAAGTGATGAACGAGAAGATAAATCATTGTGTGGAGCTCGCCGAACTTGTCTCTCACAATCTCAATGATGCCCATCACATTCGCCTCGAATGGATGATCATTATCCTGATTATGGTTGAGGTGGGATTCGAGATATTGCATTTCGCCGACGGTGCATTGCATCATGGCGATCAGGTCGTTCATTCACCCAGTCCTTATCCTATTTCCGAAAATAGTGCCTAAGCTGTACATACACACATACAAATGTTTTATACTTGCAGTATGCCAATTGTTTTCACAATATAATTAACATTTTTATTATTGTTAACTGCTTTATTTCATTTCTTTCAATTCGGCGCTAAATGCAATATCAAAAAGTTAAATCGAACAACGATAACAGCAGTCAGCTGTCTTATGGGCGATTGTTTTACAGCCATCGATAGTCGTGAAAAAAACTTGTCGATCTTTAGAGTTGGCGATAAATTTAAATTAAGGTATTGCAAATATAAAAATACCATAACTGAAATAATAATTTAACGAAAATTTAAAATTTAAAATTACATAAAATTAAGGTTAGCAATTTAGTGAAGGCTTAAAGTTTACATGAAAACATGAAAAAGTTACCAATTTTGTCATTTAACCTAAAGTTTTGCATATTGCCAGATCGGTGAATTTAACAGGATGGCAGCCTTTCTGTCGGATGGCAACATTTGGGCCAGGTGGCGACGTTGTGGTAGTCAGCTGTTGGCGAGACTTGTGCAACAACATTTATTTAACGTGCGCTAAAAGAAAACTAAATTCAATCATTTGTCAATAAATAGTAGGCACAATATGCATTTAACTTTAATCAATTTCTTCAAGAAAACCGTGCCCGGTCACATATTCCGCGGCAAGCGGCGCCTTGTCAAGCCGGTGAGCAAACAGGCCATCGATACGCTCACCCGGGAATACGAGCGTCAGGAGCAGATAATGTTTCTACTGCGGCATCCCTATCTCACACTGGTATGTATATGCCATATATACTATAAAGCTATAACTAATCAATGTGTGTATCTAGGAACAATCGTCGGGTCATGCCAAGGAACTGCAGAAACGGGATAAACTGGTGGTCAAGTGGACAAATGAGCAAACACTGAGAAAGATGAAACCTCATGTGACCATCGAAGAGCGTCTCAATCAGCTGAAGATCAAGGAGGCTTGGGATTAAATACACTCCCATACACATCAATGGCTTTACAAATTATAGAATAAATACTATAACTAATTATAACTATCTTGTGTTTATTTATTCTACGAAATCAGATTGTATTGATATTGTACATCAAAATGTTATATATCAAATTGAATTGTTTTCTATGTGATTTCACTGAGATTTCTTGTACATATATAAGGAAGATGATGATGTATTTTAATGTATTCTTACTTCTCCTAATTTTGCCTCAATAGCAATATTCTTTATAACTTTTATCCACATCTAAAGATTTTCAATCTAATTATCATTCTCAGACTCGATTATCTATCTATCCTGGATTCCCCCTCTTAATATATGAAGAATTCTTAAATCTCTATAAACAGTAAAAGAATTCATAAACCAAGTCTCTTATGATATAAAAAACATAGAATCCCTATTATAGATCAAACGATATAATTAAATATCTATCTGACTTCTTCTGTCCAAAAAGATAAAAATTTTCTGTTCCTCTCTGTTTCATGTGAAAGCGACATTAGGGTGACACCTGTTTCTTTTTTTTTAAATATGCGTTAAAACTAGAAATATGCTAACATGAACTAAAACTCGATATCATTTTCATTCGTTTTTATTAATTTGATAAATTTAATATATATATAGTATATATATATTTATGTGTATATTTGTATATTATAATGAATTATGTTATGTATATATGCAAGCATATATATATATATATATATTTTTGTTTCTATATATATTATGCATGTAACATGTTTTCTAGGCGCGCTCAGAACAACTTCTGGGCATCTTCGTTTTTTTTTAGATTCTCTAAAACTTTATTCATTTTTATTTAGGTCTACGCAGCGATTTAATTTTTGTTACTTTTAGAAAGCATTTGTTTTACTTTATTTGTTTGTTAAACATTTTCAAAAGTACTGCTACAAATTGAAAAATTCCATTTTCCAAAAAGGGGGAATGAGTTTTTATTTTGTTTTTTGTTTTTTTTTTTTTGTTTTTTTGCTGACTGATGATATTTCTAGGCGTTTTTAATAGGACTGAGAGAGTTGAGGATCACAACAGAAATTCATAGAGTTAATATTTATAATATAGTTTTCATTTTGCAAAATGTTAATACAATTTTCGAATAGAGCTAAGCGTGTTTGGTGTGTGTGTGAGTGTGAGAGAGATTTAGTGAGGGTATTAAAGCGCCGGTGACTACAGTGAATTTGATTTATCCTTCTTTTTGTGAGGGATGTTCTCGAAAACAGAAACGTGTTGTTGTGTGAGCGCATAACCTCAATAAAAACATTTTCGTAACAATTTTTTAAATTAACGTTTTTTTTTCTTTTTAAAAAATATATGTATATGTATATAATATATGCATATTGTTGTTGTTGTTGTTGTTGTTAAATAGTTGGATGTGCTTCTTCAGCTCCCGCTAGCCATTGAGTTGCTGCTGTTGTTGTTGTTGTTGGTGTTCTGGAAATCATAATCGCAATCGTTTCGTGGCTGTCACTCAATCCGCACTCAGCGGCGCCGCTGTGTTCAACTTTTTGGCAGCTGAGGGAACGGGAGCGGGAGCAGGAGCTGGTGGCGATGGCAACGCCACGTCCGTTAGCTCATCATCTGGATCAATGGGAGTACGATGCTCCACATGCTCCTCATCGACATTCAAATCCAATTGCATATTGTTATCGCCATCACCATCGCCAGCGTCATGTGCTGGCGACTGTAGCAGGCTAGATTCATCCGCTGCTCCACCGGAGACAGCGCCGGAGACAGCGGGCAACGGTGGCGGCGTGCTGGACAACATGGCCACCGGCGAGGCGCTGCTTGTTGCCGCCGCAGCGCCATCGCCCATGCCACGCTCACGCTCGCCGGCAACAGTTGCCACTCCGGCTGCGATTACTCCCAATCCTGCTGCTCCAATGATATGGCTTTCATTGCCGGGCGTCATTGGTGAATTGGGCAGTGGTGAGTCCAATTGCTGTTGGCTAAACTCCTGATTCGGGCTCTCGCGTGTAAATAAACCCATTTTGGATTCGGCACCCACTACCGTTCCCATCCCCGCTCCCGCTCCAGTTGCTCCTGCTCCTCCTGCTGTGGCAGCCACATTGCCAGTTGCTGTGGCGGCACCTTCGCTGTCGGTGCTGCTGCTGATGAGGGAATGGGCAACTGTTGGCGCTGCCGGACCGCTAACCAAGTGCGGTGGTGCATGGAGCGGCACATGCTGATGCTGGTGATGGGATTGCTGTTGATGCTGCTGCTGGGTGGCATGGTAACGTGGTATGTCCGCTTTGCGCCACAACACAATCTCCTGCTGCTTAAAGTACCGACGATCCTCCGTATCCATCAGCACCAGATTCAAAAAATATTTCACCGAAAATTTCTTATTAATATCCCGCATCGTTGGTGTTAAATTGTAGCCGGCAAGGAATACCCTTATTGGTATACTCTCACCCTTAACCGGCGCACCATCCATGATCTCATATTTCGCAATCGTTTCGTTCTCATTGAAGACATTCGGTCCGGTTCCGGTTGATTCGCGTTTTATGATCGCAATCTCCATATGTTTGATCTTGATGCGAACGAGCAGAAAATAGATTTTACCAATTATTGTATCCTTTAAATGATATTTGCTCTTGTTGTACTCGAACTCAATGTGCAAACAATCCTCGATGCCCACCTCCATCTTGATGGGATTATTCATTTCCGGATAACTGCACAACGTATGCACCGCAATGTCCACCTCTCTGGTTATATCGCTCAACCTTCGCACAATTGTCGCCCTCAAAAAGTAACGCAATCGAACATTGGAACCGGCATACACCTCAAATTGTTTCTCCACATTGGGAAAGTCAAAGGGATAGCTATTGTTTTGGATGAGATCGCCAGGACGTGCCAGAGCCTTGGATAGGCACTTGAACTCATGATGATTGCCCCGATCATAGAACAATTCGATTTGTCCAATAAACTCAATCTTAATGCCCTGATGCTCCAGTTTGCTGCCCGGCTTTTTTAGCGTAACATTTACCTACAAAAAAAAAATATATATATTACAATAAATGAATACAATTTAATAATATAATATACAAGTCTATCTCCATGTTCTGCACCGATCGGTGCTGCCATTTTAGCCATTTTATAGCTAGAATTGTCTATTTTGGGTAATTACAACAGCTAGATAGATTAACTGCTTTAAATCTTGTTAATTTAATTATTTGATTGTCAAATAACTTCAAAATACTTCGAATTTCAAAATATCTTTCAATCTAATAAACAAGAATATTATTGAGTTTTTTGAACACTCTAAAATCAGGAAATATTTAGCAAATAAGATTGTGCTACGTTAAGACCAATTAAAATATATATTATACGTTTCTTATCCGACAAATGTTAAGAGGCAAAAGTCCTTAAAAAAAAAAGGAAACGTATGCTTTCCCATTCAAACAGCATTTTCAAATTATTTAAAAATTTCAAGCTTGTCGAATCTCTTTATAGCTATTTCTAGCTACTTTTTTCGTGCGATCAATTAGCTATTGAAATTATGGCAACACTGCTACTGATAACTGTCACTGGAGAGGGAGGCAACTAAAAACGGAAGCCGCTGCGTCGTCTCTTTTAACTTCCTATCGCCGCCTTCATTTCAGCTCTCTCCGTCTCCGTTACCGCCCCCACCCATTTTTATTCCTACCTTGCCGGATACTGTTTCGCCATCGTAAAAGAGCAGCATCTTTTCCACTTTGCCATCCTCGCCCTTCACCTCGGCGGTTTTCCTGCTCTCGGCTCCATCAAAAACAATTTCAATTTCGGCTGATTGGCCAAAGCCCAAGAAATTCATAATTGATAAATATGAATTGTTGTTTTTCTTTTTCTTTTTCTGCTTGCGTTGTTGTTGTTGTTGTTCTTGTGGTGGTTGTTGTAGTTGTTGTTACACTTTGGTTACACTGACAGGCTGCAACTCTGCTTATTGGAATGTTATGTTTGTTGATGTTGCTGTTGCTCGTTGCTGTTTGTTTGTCACCCTGATGAATTTGTTATAAAACTATTTTTTTTTTGCCTGTCCGTGCCTGCAACTGTAATTTATTGGGCGTTTTTGTGTGTGTGTGTGCTGGCTGCTGCTGGTGTGTAAAAAAATTTTTCCCAAAACGTATCGACGACGATTCATCGCCTGGCATAAAAAACAACAAAAAATAAAGGAAAAGACACAAATCGATATATCGCGAATGCCGAACCGATACACATGTATATCGTTACAGTGCTGTTCAAATACCGGCTCAAGCAATTGTGACGTCATGTCGTCTTTTTATTAAATAAAATAAATACATGTCCCACTGAAGCTTGACACATATATATTTTTAATATTATATTATATATATATATTTAATAATATATATATTTTAATAAACAATTTTAAAATATTCAATGCATTCAAGAGTTTCTCAATTAATTACAGTTATTTTAAAGATACTTTAAGCTTTATAAATTTGCCATCGTCTTGGCAGTTGTGCAGCCCTGGCAGCTGTGATCCTGTGAAGTCATAGCGCCAACTGAAAATACCAAAGTATCCTGTAACTTATTGTTATTTTTATTTTATTTATTTAATTAAGTTAACTTAATAAATAAAATTACATTTCAGTTTTCAATTTAAGCTAGTCTCTAAACGAGCTCTCGGGCAATAATAATTCTTAAAGTTACAAGGCCTTCTTTTCAAAAAACATTTTTACTTATACACTTTTATGGTTACTCCAATTTAGGACAATGGGCCAGACTCGACATACACTCCCACAGAAAGTGTATATACTGCAGAAAAATGTGGTATTTAAAATTTGCATTTTGTTCAAAAGTTCCAGTTGCGAGTTGTCTAATAAGAACACTCTCTTGCAGTTGTATTTCTTCGATATTTCTGTCGATAAAACAATTAGGATATGCTGTTATAGATTGTACAAATCGTTTACGTTTGAAAATACGTGCTGGCAGATGCAACGGTTTTTGTTTTATCCTGGGCGTTGATTAATTCCTGCGCCTTCTCGATCAGCTGATAGACAAACATTAGATCTCGTGATCTGTATAGTTCCATTGTGTCCTTCTTCTTCTCTCCAGCAGAATCATAATGAACAGATCATTAAGATGAACGAACTAGTTTACTCAGTCATTCATGTTCAGTTGGCCAGTTGAAAATTTAATTTTCCTTTAATTTATCTAAGCGTTTTTACACAATTTCTCAAAATCCTAAACGGACCAACTGAACATAACAATACGACTGATTTAGTTCATTACTCAAAATTCAGCTAGTAATCCCAAATTCTAATCCTTAAACATCTTTTCAAGAAGGAGAGAGACTTACCACTGCATGTAGCGTAAGATTGCGCATTCTTAAATTCCTGTTAATATCTTTACTTTCTTCTAAACTTTTAGCAATACGTTGAGTTTTTGTTGTCTCCTTGAGCAGCATTTCTCTGACATTTTTCAATTGCAATTTGTGTTTTTCCAACGTACTATTGGCTAAGCTGAGTTCATCTTTCAAGCTGATAACTTTTTGAATCCTGTCTCTATATTCCTTATGCCACAGTAAGTTTTTTCTCCCGTTATTCGTAATACTTTTGGTACATAAAAATAGCTGGTCCCTCAAGATATTCTCATACCCTTCAATTTGCTTTGTTGCCAGCTCGATCTGATCATGAATATAACATTAATATGCTATATGCATGAATCTTAAGTAATATTTACCAACTGTTGAAATTTTATAGTTGTCGTCTGAAGCCGAAGATAATCGTCGTTTAGAGAACGCCAAACCCCTAACCAATTGTACATGGCATTCTCAAGGGGAATTACTAGAAGCTGATCCTCTGCTGATATTAAATGCCTAATCTCCATAGCTACATATAGCTATTTAAATTGGGAAATGTTTTTAATTTTGAATTTTGACAATTTATACGTTGGATTTCCGAATTCCGAAGAAAGAGTTTAGTTTTAAAAACTAATAAATTATTTCTTAAAGAGTTTTTATAAATGTATATAAAGTATTCTATAAAGTTGCTTAGCGGACAATTTAACCAATTTACTTATAATTGTATTTCACTGAAATTATTTAATTGATTAAGCCAATGGACTACTGAAAATTAAAAATTAGTTTATTTTTAATAATTTCAGGGCTACAAAAACATCAATAGTACTCTAATTCGTTAGACATCGATAGTATCGATGCTTGCATCGATGTTTCTGTATCTCTACGTTAAAGTTATCGCTTTTATTATTGAATGTTATCGCTTTTCTTAACAATTTTGTCTGGTTTTGTCAAATGAAATGGAAATTCACTGTAAGTCTTAAGAAATTGTAAGTGAGTAAATAATAAGTAAATTATTACTTTGCAGTGGATGGAAAGAAATGGACCACAGAAAATACGGAATTGTTGTTGGCCCTTTATGGCGAACGAAAATCGAAATTTCGCGATCCAAAAATAAAAAACAAGAAAATTTGGCGCGAGATTCTTAAAGGCATGGAAGACAAGGGTGTTAGAGGACTGGATGTACTACAGTTGGATAGAAAGATACGAAATTTACGGGTGACTTTCGATAATATCAAGAAAAAAATCAATATTACCGGCGAAAGCGGAACAAAATGGAGGCATTACGAGGATATGGAGGCCATCTTTGGTAGAGACAACAACAGCAATAACAGCAACAACAGCAATAACAGCAACAGACCTGCAACAGTTCCAGCTCGCCGCACATTGGCAACACTGTTGTCGGAAGACGACAATGTTACCACTGAGATATTTCCAGATTTCGAGGCGGCCACCTTCGATGAGTCCGTCGGCCCTTTCACCAGTTCCATGCTCATATCCGAAGATCTGTCGAACAGCTCCAAGGCTGCCTCGGATGACGAGCAAAGCACCTTATACGTGAGGCCCAAACGGAAGTCGGATGAAGACTCCAACATATATTACCAGAAGCGAAAAAAGACCAAAGAAGCCCACTGTGCTTGCACCGAAGAATTTCGCAAAATGCGAGTTGCTCTGGAAGAGAGCAATGCCATTCAGTTGGCGCGCAACACAATGTTTGAGAAGCTACTAGATAAACTGAAAACTAAGCTATAGAAAAATTAAAGACTTATAAATTAAATATATATACTAAATCAACTAAATAAAATGGGAGGCAAGACGTTCTGGAAATGGCAAAAAAACGTCAGGATCGGACTAAAAACACTATGGGCTGGTTTTTCAATGGCTTCTTAAATCTTATCAAAGAGATGTTAATGAAATTTCACTTTAATTTCTACACATTTCACATAAAAATGTCTCGGATAAAGTTATTAAAACCCCTCAACTAGACATGGAAAAACAGGTACATTTTAGGCCGGTTTTTCAATGCCTATTTAAGAGCTTTGAGAAATATATTCCAGATATTTTGTCGTAAAATGTATAGAAATCAGTGTCAAATTTGAATTAATCAATTTTGTAAAGTTTAAGGAGACATTGAAAAACCGACTCTAACAATAACGTGCTACAAATTTAAAAAAATATATAATTTGTGCAACTCAAAAAGCGGGGACTAGGAATTGATTTCTTGATGAAAACATCTTCGAATTGACCGCAGATTACCAATTTGGATTATAATTCTTTTGTAAAAAAATCGATGAGCTTTATAGCTAATAGTTTATTTACCTCATTAAATAAGGAATCAAGACTCTTTGTTGAGTTTAAATTTTCGTTGTTTTTTTTATGAGTTGTTATTTTAATAACAGGAGGCAGTACTTATATATGTCATGAACTATAAGATGTTCTTTCGCTTTTACTATTTTATTTTTCGGCATCTTGTAGTTTACGAGAATTTTTCTTTAAACTTACTTAATAAATTATTTATTAAAAATATAATATTTTTAAGAAATAAGAGAAACAATTTGCTGATAAGAAAATGCAACGTATTTATTGTACAAATCTCATTTGCTTTGGTACAAGATTAGATACAACACACACAGTCATGACGTAATTTTAAAACAGAGCAAAAAAAAAAAAACAAAAAAAATGTTTCCAGAGTAATACAAATATGTATGTATATGGACAGATAGATGTGCGGCTTCAACTTGTACACATTAACAAATTTAACAATATATATATGTATATACACACAAATTTAAAATACAGACACACATATATGTATATGTATGTATCTATGAGCGGCAATATCTGAATGCAGCGAGTAATAATCACACATACTGGCATGGGGTCATTGATCTGAATTAAGCTTCGAGTGAATCCTTAGCGCACTTTGGGCACCGGCTCCTTGAGCATCGCCGTCCAGCCCTGACGATTTGTTGGATCCTCGATCTGATTGCGTCCCAGGCATTTGCCTTGTGAGATGAGCTCGGCAAATTGAGCGACAATGGGATCACGGCCACAGGATGCAACGGCTATAACGGTATCCGCATGATTGATAAAGTATGCGATAAACGATAGATCCTCGAGGCTGCCATCGATAATGATGTCCGTATAACTGCCATATCCCGCATAGCGTATACCCTTGCCAAAGAGCATGGTGAAGAAGAACGGTACCGCTTCCGCCTTCTTGACACTGCCACACATATTGATTGCCGCAATCCGAGCATGATATTGGGCCAACTGATAATGCCCGATGGTGACACGGGATTGGGCCAAGCCATAGATATGCGCATTGGCAATATCACCGCCCACATAGACATCGGGTATATTGGACTCCATGAAATCGGTGACATCCACCGATCCATTCTTGTTCAAGCGCACTCCCGACTTGGCCATAAACTGAGTATTGAGCGTGGAGCCGGTGCCCATGATGAGCAGATCACAGGGTATGCGGGTTTCATCAGCCAGCTGGACCTCAACCACTTTGCCATCGTCGTTGCCAATGATCTCGGTGATGCCGCTCTCCATGATCATGTTAACCTTATTATCTTGGAACAGTTTCAGCACTCGTGCTCCAATCTGTTCACCAAATGCCGCCTTGAGCGGCACATTCTCCCTACCAACGACCGTCACGCTGGCCGTCTTCGAGACAAGGAATGAGGCCGCCTCCAAGGCAATAAAACTGGAACCCAAACAAACAACCTGCGATTCGGGCGTTATCGATGCCAAGATCTTTGTAGCATCGCTAAATTCACGTACTGTCATCACATTTTCAAGATCAGCGCCGGGAATTGGCGGCTTAAAGGCCGAACAGCCGGTGGCAATATAGATCTTATCATATTTCACCACATAGCCATTGGAGCAGTGGAGTTCCTTTTGGGCCGTGACCAATTTATCGGCACTAACACCCAACCACAATTCAATATCGTAATCCTTGTAGAATTGCTCATCGCGGAATTGCAGAGACTCGATGTTCAGGTTCATCGCCTTGGAGACCTTGACACGATCGTAGGGTAAATACTGTTCGCGGCACACGAAGATCAGACGACCGGTGTAACCCTCCTGACGCAGTGCTTCCACACAGACGGCACCCGACGGACCGCCGCCGACGACAATGAAACAACGATCATCCTGTGGATTCCTCTTGACCATATTTTTCAACCGTTTCGACTTCGCCAGATCGCTGTGCTTGGCCCGCACCATCACCTGGCCATCGGAGACATCCACCTTGTAGCAGGGCAACGAATCCAAGCCAGGGAAATCCTCAATATCACCCGTCTCCAGACTGAAGCATGCGCCATGCCAGGGACAACGCACACGACCCGATCCCAGGGCTCCAGTGTGCAGCGGTGCACCATAGTGTGTACACTTGGAGCCGACCGCCTGGAAGCGTCCATTTTGCTTGACGAGCAGAATTTTGGTATCCTCATCGAATTCCAATTGCTTCATCTCGTTCTCAGTGAGATCGGTCGCCTTGCAGACGGCCACAGGTGCCGTGTACTCCACATCCAGTTCCTCCACAACATTTCCACTGGACGACATCTTTTCCGTGCTGCACTTCGATTGATACGAACCAACGGCACCTGCAATATTCAATTTGATTCCGATTAAAAATGGTTTTCTCCAATTCAAACTTCTTTCTTCACATGTATCTTCTTTTTCTTACTGTCTACTGTCTTTCTTTCCCTCCCTCTATCTGTTGTTTGTTTCAAAACTCAAAAACACATAAAAATTTTCCCGTTTAATGACAATTTAAATTCGGGCAGACCCAAAAGATAGAAAGTCTTGTCTCGTTTCCGTCTAACGCCTGCTGTGTGTCAGTGTTGCCAAATTAGCTATGTTTTTCTCAAAACTCGCCAAATTTTTGAGTTTTTTTTTTAAAACATTTTTATTTTTAAATTAATTATTATCTTTAAAAAAAAGTTGATCAATTTTTTGTCCATAATTAAAAGATTTAAACAAAAAATACCTTAAGAATAAATGTGCTATCCTAATCCTATCCTAATTGTAATTCTATCTGAAGTAAAAAAAAGTTAGGTTTTAATTGGTATTTTTAGCAAATTTTTTTTTTTTTATATTGTAAGACTTAGAATTTCTTAGTGAGGAAGAGCATTTAAATTGAAGAACACACAAAAAAAAAATTTAGAATTCAAATTCGAAAAAAGAAAATACTTTAAAGTGCCTGACAACCATACTAATTCATTCAACCTTTAAGCAAATAACCTATAAAGAACTCATCGCTTACAACTGAAAGTGTCTGCACAAAACGAAGAATTAGAACGATCCATTTTTTTCCAAGTTCATAGTAAATTTCAAGTTGATTAGATAAACATTGAGTTTACTGGTGATTTAATATAGACTTGAAGTAAAAGAACGGTTCGTTTTCTTTGAGTCCATAGTAAATTTCTCCAGTGAAAATTACTCTCTTGGCGATTCAACTAAAAATCTAGTTAAAGAAAATCTAGCTATTTTTTGATTGCTGCTGTTAAGTTGGCAACACTGGCTGGAAAGAAAGCAGTGTTCAGAGTTTAGACTCTAAGAGCCCAGGAGGGCCAACTGCTTAGATGTCAGTTGAAAAGATGTCGTGGTCGCGTCCAGAACTTGTTGCTCTCCTGCTGCTGATCGCTGGACTCGGATGCAGAGTTTCCAGCGTCAGTGGAAGTGCCAATGGAAGTGGAATTGGAAGTGTTACCACACCGGAACAGCAGCTGGAACTGAAGCTGAGTGCATTGCGTGTGCATCGGCAATTGTTGCAGGCGGAGATTGCACGTTTGTATATGGAACGGTTCAGTCCGGAGACGCCGCTGCTGCTGGATGAGTTGCAGCAGCGTCAACAGGATGTTCAGCTGCAGATTGAGACGTTGGAGGGGAAGGCACAGGAGCAAGATGCACAACATTTGGCAAACAGTTTGGCCGCTGACTTTGAGTATCTGCAGCATAAGCTGGATGAGCTTAAGCAACAGTTGCAACAGCTGGATGCAATGCAAGGCAATAACAACAACAACAACAACAGCAGCAGCAACAACAGCAACAACAACATGCAACCTGCGGAGACTCAACGTGATGACAAGGCAACTCAAAATCCAACTCCAACTCCAACTTCCACTTCAACTCCAACCGCATCTTCAGCTTCCTCAACTTCTTCCTATTTCTGGACACCTTTGTTGGCCATGCCGGAGTTTCCCAATGGCAGTGGCATCAAACAGCAACCATCAACTGCCACCAATTCCCCATCGCTCATCAAGCGTCTAATGGCCATACTGCGTCCCAATGCCTCATCCTCATCCACATCATCTACGGGTTTCCTGCGCGGCCATTGGCCATCATTGGATTCAACATCCAGCAGCAAGACGCAACACAAGTTGCAACTACTCAGCGCCGAGGAGCTGTTGCCACAGTTGCAGTTGCAACGTCAGTTTCTGGACGATGCCATAACACGACTCGAAAACCTTGCCCCCCAAAAAAAAAACTGACAGCAAGCTCTAAAAAAGAGAAAACCTGAAACTTTGTCAATCTAACATATAGACATATTTATTTATTATATTCATGTTCCCATTATTTGTAAAATCAAATTTTCTAATTCTAATCAATTATAGAAATCGCTACAATAACAAATCTCTAAACATACAAATTATTTATTCCACAAATCGAATTTAAATCGAATTCAAATAACATCACATTTAAACTTTTTATATACTTGTAGTTTATCAAAAGTTCCAAAAAAATCTTAGAAAATTGTTTATTTTTGGGTTTTAGATATATTCTTACAACAAAAATATAATGATTTATAAGTCTTGAGCTTTTTCAAAGACAATGAATTTTTATTTATCAATTTAAATGAAATTATTTGAAAGTGTTAAACGTTTTATTACGTTTTATTATCTTATCAGTACACATACTATATTATCATCATCATAATTGTATCATGATATGATAAAATCATGTGTGTATGTCACGGTTAGAAAACTTTGTCAATTTTCATATATTGCCCTTTGTTGCGCTGGAATTGAGTTTTTAACGGTTTTAATTATTGATTAAGATTGCAATGTTATGGCCAAAAAAAAAAAAATAACAACAACAAAAAATCAATACATACTCGAGGAAACTCGACAAGTTCATTTAACAAGTTGTTGCGTCATTTGTGAGTGGTAAGGGAGGGTCGGGAAAGTAGAAACTAATGGGGACACTTAAGGGTGCCATATCAAAGTGTCAATACTTGAACTAGCTTGACAGTAGAATGATAATTTATAGCTTAGATACAATCAAACAAATACTAACCGGGATACATATAAATATTTAAAAAAAAAAACCGACCGAAATTGTGCAAAGAAAAAATTCAAATAATAAATATTCTGAACCATGCCTACTTAGGAGTTTCCAAAGCATTAAAATTCTTATAAATTGCGAAAAACTAAACGATTGTTCAGCATAAGAACTAACTTAATAAAACTTATGTATAGGATCACAAGATGAAATGACTAAATCGCAATAACTTGAAGAAACTGCAGAAATATGACATCAGAGCTTGACGAAGCTAATTAAAGCTTAATCTTGCTAGTACCTAATACTAAACATGATTCAGACCTTCGATAGGTCCGACAACACACTTCCAAAATACAATACTTGCGACAAGTCAAAGTAAAAATACTTGAGTAAAACAAAAAAAATAAAACCGGTGTACAATCTAATTAGATAAATTTTAAACCATGTAAATGTGTGAACTCGCTATAATTTGAAATACACACACACACACACACACACACACACCAACACATACACACACGCACACAGGTGCAACAAACCAGTTAGCCTTGTCTCACACACATTTAAACAATTGTAATAAAAGCAAAAAAAAA